>JACEGR010006710.1:0-57705 GCA_014170235.1 Listronotus bonariensis
ATTTGCAGGATACAAGTGTTTCGCGTCCACACTAGTTTTAAAGCTCTTACAATTATTGACGTTTTCCATATTAAATGGAACAGGCGATTTGCCGATTTCTTGATGAAAACGCCCAACGTTACCATGGCGTTTGGTAAGTCGTTATTCTGAGTCTGCGCAGTAACGCAAACATGATCCGTTATCGTTATTAACCATACCGGACTCCTTTAATTACGGATGAATACCGAAGAGCTTATCGTTATCGTTATCGTTATTGTTAAACTGCGTGGTTGTCGGATTGTAGAATTTTTATTATCAATTATTTAAGAAGGTTGACATTTTAATGCCGTATTAATTAAAATATCATTGATACATAGGCTCTAATTAGCGAAAAATCCATAGCAGTAAGAAAAATAAAATAGTGTAAAGAAATTAAAACGGACTTGCATTTTTAAGGATGTTTTAAATCAGTAATCTATTTACATGTTACAATCTGGCACACTTGCTTTTTATTCTACTACCAAACCTAACCTTACTTTTGTGTTTTGCTTATACTGTATTGTTACATCTACTTTGAAAAACAAAATCAAGAGAATTATTTGCATATATTTAAATATCAATATATAACTTATGGAGAATAAAGTAAGTACCGATTTTTCGTAAACCTAAAATCAAGCTTTGTAACCACAGGTAAAAATAGTATGATGTGTCGAAAAGTGCAGACGCAAGATAAATTATTCTGAAGAGGCCGCAAAAATCTGACCGAACTGCTTCGCTGCAATCAAGTTGTGTTTAATAACGATAAACTAGTAAGTGAGGAAATAAAAACGTCTCGTTACTTTAAGCTAGGTGCAAAATTAGATTACTGTTTTAAAAGCTTTTATTAATATTGTGAATAAGCTAAGGCTTTTTGCCCTATTTTTTTGTAACCTTGTATGGTGCAAAATATTTTAGAGATAAATACAGGGCCGTATTAAGGGTATGAGAGCGCCCCTAGGCTAAAATTTCTGAAAGCGCTTATTTTGCTCTTCAAAAAAAAAGGTCCTTACCTCCGCAGCGCCTTTTCATGAGGCGCCTTCCTTTCTCTCCACCATGAAATACAATTATAAAATTTGATGACCAAAAAAGGTGATTACCTCCTTTTTGCCCCTATTTCTCATTATTTCAAGGCACCTTATTCACAGAGAAATTAGTCCGATCTAAATTTTTAAAAACTCCCCTGTCTAGCGCCATACTCCCCTGTCTAGCGCCTACTTTTTCATGGCGCCCTAGGCTGTAGCCTAGTCAGCTAATGGATAATACGGCACTGGATAAATATGTGAATAGATCGTTATTTTTTAAAATAATCATAATTTATATTATATTTTTAAATGAAAAGATTAAACTTTTAAAATATAGAAAGATATACAGAGTGTTCCATTTAAAATAACAAAGTTCCCCATTTTCGGAAAATCGGCCATTCTGTCTTTGTGCTAAGGAATTTCACAACCAAATGGCAATTATATGAAAAAATATTTTTGTTACCCTGTATTTTGGTCTAATATTTTATAAACTGCACTAACATAGGTTTTCTTTTTTTTTGTAGTAATTTTGAACGACTAATTGGAAGTTGATCAATTCGCAAGTCGCATTGAGTACATACATCGTATCTTCAAAAGTACTTACCGGAAACTCTAATTATTACCTTTACGAAAAAAATCCTGCTTGATGAGAAAATACATTTCCACAAAAATAATTGTATGTTAAATGTACAGGGTGGCTTAAGTTCCTATAAACTTATGTCCAGAGTTGCTTCGTTTCTGAAATACAGGGCGTAAAAGATTTTCAAAAAAATCCATATTTTATAAATATTTTAAATACTCCTTAAACCGACTTGGTTGAAATTTGGTACGTTTTTTAATGTAATAAAGCTTTTGTAAAGCTCTAACAAGATTAGAGAATTATTGCAAGTTGCCTTATTAAGCTCGGGAATTATTAATACCAGCCTTATTTAAATAGTGCTTGTACCCATAATTTAGAGTTATTGCAAATCATGTTGACAGTACCATTAACCTTAAAAAAGGGGAAGAAATTTTAGTAGTTTTTCTTTATTGTTTTGTGTTGTAGGGTTTTTTATAACACAATTATAGAAATACATGTGAAAAAGCAAGGTTTTAAGTATTTTTACTTCTAAAAACTTATCGATTTTGTGATCGGCCGCTGTTCGGTTCGACGAACAGTTAACGAAGTTAAAATAAGGCCAAAATAAGGCACGACCTAAAACCGACATAAATGAAGCCGGGAACTTTACTTATTGGGGGAGTCCTTATCCTACCATGCATCTGCGCAAACTCAGATGTCAAAATAAGGCCGGTATTATTAATGCCTAGCCTTATTTCCAATGTGCAATAATTCTCTATTGACTTTATGCTTTATTTGTTTTCTGGGAGATTGAATAATTTAAACAAAATATTACTTGGCTTTTCTGCAGAATAAAATTAAAAAGTTTATTTAACATTTTATGAAGAACTATTCTGCACTTACACAATATAATAAAAGTTATGATTACTTTAAAAGAAATAAAATAATGATATTTAATATTAAGTTACTTACAATACAAAGGTTTTAATCTATAAACAATAAAATAATTTTAACCGACTGCTAATGAACCTTTGTTTATAGATTAAAACCTTTGTATTGTAAGTAACTTAATATTAAATATTTCTTATTTTATTTCTTTTAAAGTAATCATAACTTTTATTATATTGTGCAAGAGCAGAATAGTTCTTCATAATGTATAAAAGTTTTAGTTTTCTTAAAATGTTAAATAAACTTTTTAATTTTATTCTGGAGAAAAGCCAAATAATATTTTGTTTAAAGATTGACTTTATTGGGTCCAGTAGCGTCACAGGGAGCACACCAGTCAATATTATTGAGATAAAAAGTACGCCACTGTCTGTTTATGTAGTTTTTATATTTTTCCTTTAAAGCAATTAAAAATTTAACTTTTTAGTGTCGTACATTTATTTTGTATTGGGCTTTATATTAAAAATATTTATAAAATAACAACTTTAAAAAAAATAATTATCGCCCTGTATCTCAAAAACGAAGCAACTTCGGATATGTTTATAGGAACATTTCTTTTTAAAATAACATGAGAAATCACCCTTTAAAGTTTTGTCATATAGTAAAGAAATAGCCTCTATCTTAATTTAGAAACAAATCGTTTTAGACCATCCTGTACCTTCAACATACAAATATTTTTTGGAAATATATTTTCTCATCAAGCAGGACTTTTTATGAAGAGGCACGTTTTTCGTAAAGTTAATAATTAAGGAGTTTCCATTTGGTAAGACCTTCCGAAGAATATAAACTAATTTATGCTTTACGCTAGCCAGCCGTCGTTTAATCCCATATAACATTTTTTGCCGGCGTTGTACATTTAATTTATTGGCATTGCCAACACTCTTTAATGGCGAAGGCATTGGCAAAAAGGCTCTCGAATTATTTTTGTCTAATGGGTACGGTTTAGACGATAAAAAGCGAAGATATTGCAGAAACGTAGTAGTTTATTGTCCATTACGCCATCTATCGGTATGTCAAAAAAACTATTAAATATATATAATATTTTTATTAACACGTCTTTAAAACTTTTAATAAAGTTTTAAACAAAATGTTTACAGCTCTAACAGTCTACTTGAATATCTTGCCTTCTCGACTAGCCATCACCAATTAATCACACAACACACACTTATTAGGTAATGAATACATTTAATTATGTCTATTAAAAACTCTTTTCTTTAAAAAGAAACTAAAAGCTAGAAAACCACGTAGAAAACAAATGCACAAAGCGGTCACCTTCGGTCAAAATTAACGTAGCTAATTTTACCATCATTTATTTTATCGCTCCAAAATACATAAACATTTTGTTTGACCTAATTTTTATTTGCATGATTTTTAACAATAAAATGTTATGAAAAGGCCATTTCCTTTAAATTATGTAAAAAACATAAAATAATGTTGTTTAGCTGCCATTATAAATAAAACAGATCAAAAAATTGCTTTAATGTTAGTTAAATACCAATGTTTATAATATGGTTTAAAAAGTATGAATATGCGTTGAAGGTTTGCCTTCAAAAATCCAATATTTATTTGCCTGCAACAAAAACGCGTGCTTTATTTAATCAGGATTGGTATGCCGCCATTTTTGTATGCTTGCCGGCAATTCGCCTGCATGTAAAATTTATTGGCAATTAAGTGTTTATTTAGGGTTGACTTGTTAATGCGTATAAGATGTTGGCATAATATTGCCACCAATTGCCAATGCTTTACCATCAATGCCAATATGAAAAATGTACATTGCCGGCAAAATAGTGTTTGCTTGGATGGGACAAATTTGCGCCATTGAAAGCGAAATCTGCCTACGTAGCTTATGTCTATCTATGGTATTACATAAGTATTGTCTGGGAATGTATTTTATAGTACGAGATCCCACTGCAAAATTGCTACATTCATAATTTACAGAATTCAATCTACATTTTTACATACGTTTAGGAATAGGAGAATATATTGACGATAGGGTGCCAGTCAAAAAGTGGCCGCAAGTAAATTAAAATAAATAGATAAAAATTAATTTTTGGAGCAAAATTTCGTTCCCTTGTTTTTTAAATAAAACCTCATCCACATCATAGGAATGTATGTAAAGAATTCGAAAATCCATGGCTGCCTATGAAAAAATGGCCGCAAGTACTGGGCAGCCAGGTATAAACAGGTAATATTTTGGTGCATGTATTACGTTTATAACACACGCATGTTTCGTATATCAATTAAAGATCTTTTTTTAATATGAATTTGTATGGCTGCCCATGAAAAAATGACCGCAAAACATGATTTACGAGGAGAAAATGTTGATTTTGTATACAGGGTACTCAAAAACTTAAAAACATGATTTTTCTTTAAGAGTAAACTACCTTTATTTTGCATTTTCAAGCAAAATTTCATTTAGAAAATGTATTTATAATAACATTTTAAATGACATATTAATTATAGAGGGGTATCAAAAAGTTTCATAAAACTGATTTTGGAGTCATCCAAAAATTAATAATTAAATTAAATTAAATTTTTATAACAAAATGACCTTAAAAAGTCTCATAATTTCGTTTTCAAACACCTGCATCCTCCAAATGGCTACACAATACAATTTTCAGCTGTAAACAAATATGATCAAGGTGTTTTCGCCAAATTATGAAGTTCAATAAAATTTTGTTTTATTATTTTTATTGATTGCAAACTTTATTCTATACATTGTTTTTACATTTTGCTTAAAAATGAAAAACAAAGGTAGTTTAGCCTTATAGAAAAATCATGTGTTTTAGGTTTTTGTGAACCCTGTACAGGGTGTCCGGAATTCGTTGCAATTGGTTCCTGTATACAAAATCAACATTTTGTCCACGTGAATCATATTTTTTTACAAGTAAAAATTTTTATAAGAATAACTTTTCGTCTAAGAAGTGGCGTTGCGCTGCCATTTTTTTATAGGCAGCCATACATCATCATATTAAAAAAAAAACAAAAACATCTTTAATTTGATAGAATAGAAAGAAAGAAGAAACATGCGTGTATGTTATGAACATAATACATGCACCAAAATATTACCTGTTTATACCTGACTGCCCAGTACTTGCGGCCATTTTTTCATAGGCAGCCATGGATTTTTGAATTCTTTACATACATTCCTATGATGTGGATGATGTTTTATTTAAAAACAAGTGAACGAAATTCTGCTCCAAAATTTTTTTTTTATTTAATTAAAATTACTGGCGGCCACTTTTCGATTGGCACCCTAGTGTCAATATATTCTCCTCTTGCTAAACGTATGTAAAAATGTAGATTTAATTCTGTACATTATGAACGTAGTTATTTTGCAGTGGGATCTTAGACTATTAATGTTATAATTTTCCAACACAAAACTATTTACCTTTAAACCTAAATTTAGTGTTTCTTATTATTTATAAAGAATTAACTAAGCTGTGAAAATTGGTAATGCGCACCATTGATTACACTACCCTCTCCTACATCACCACACCATCATACCATCACCATTTTTTCTTAAATGATCATGACCCTCAAAAATACCGTCTAAAGTAAGCAGTTAACCCTGACGTTTATACTCAGTAAAACATTTAAAATCATAAAGTATTGTACAGGTGCTTTTATTTTCTTGTTTAAATTCGCGAAGTATACTTGTCAACAAATAAAATTTTAATTATTTTTTTATGCTTTACTAAGAACCATTTCATTAATCAAGAATAACAACTTTTTTAAAGCATCATCTGTTTTCGGGATCTTGCTGACTAAATATAAAACTTGAGAGAATAATAAATAGCTAGTTAATTTTGGCAGGTTGAACCTGAGGTGGTTATAGATTTTTGAAAAATAGTTGGGTTTTTCATTTTTGAAAATGTGGAAAATTGTTTGTAGTGCGGTAGCGTTAGCTTTAATTTTGGATAGTGGTTTTGCCAAAGACCTTCGTAAGTATTTTTTGACAATGCGTATTTTTTAATCGAAATTATCGCCATATACAGTGGGTCTACGTAAGTTGGTGTCATATGTGAAAGTTTTTTTCATTCTAAATTGTACGATTTTTTTTTAAGTTCTGCATGGTCCAAAACTTAAAGGCAACCATTAAATATAAAATTTTATTAGTTATCTGCAAGGTTTTACAAAAAATGTGATTTTTGCTCGTAGCGAGTAAAGTAGATACCCGCTTTGTTGGTAATATTGCAACTAGTTATAAAGAAAAATGTTTAAGGCATAAATATGCAAACTTGCTTTTTTGCAAGAAAAACCACTTAAATTTTCTTTTTGAGATAACGTTCAAAGTATCAGTTTGTACATTACTGAGTATACTTATGGTCTAAGATCTAGATTGTAGATTTTGACTCTGCATTAAATTTTACAGTAAAAATGTATAACACACTATACGTCAATTGTTGCTGGTTTTTTGAGATATTAGCAGTATGGTAATATACTCATTAACAATTAAAAAGTAAAGAAAGAAAACTTCATTTTGGTTCTCATTATTTTTAAATAATTTTTTCACTGTCAGAGTGACAAATAATATAATAACATTAATTTAATTTCCTTTCATTGTAAGAACTACTATTAGGTATGTCAGCAATTAAGTTTATTTTAGACACATATTTATAGTAAGAACATTTTAAAAGCGCAAATCGGTACCCTTTAAAAATAATACAAAAAAACATAAAAAAGGCCGCCTGCAATCGGGCTATTTTATACAAAGGCGTCGCTATCCTTTACAGCGACGCGCCGATACACTATGGGATAGAAATCCATTATTTAGGCCAAAAACAACAAGAAATTTTAATGGCTCATGCTATGTATTTCAAAGTAGATAGTTCAAAGATACAAGATTTTTTTATAATTTACAAGGTTTTCCATTTTAAAATTTAATATATTTTGTCCTACACTGTATATCCTAAAAGATAAAAGTATTCTGATGAAAGATATGAATTCTACAGAATCTACCCAATAAACAGGGTTTTTTATTTATTTTATACTTTATAAAAAAGTTGGGAAGATGTATCTCTATTACGCTTCTAAAAATAATTTAAAATTATTTTTCAGATTTGGATGGTCATATTTCCGAAACTAATTGAGATAGATATATCAAATGTAGTATTTTTTAAAGCATTTTAAAAGATTTTTTGGTGGTGTTAAATTATTCAGGGTATTCCATTAAAAAAATCATACCTATTTTAGTACCCTGTATATCATATGAGATAATAATCATCGGATTACTGATTAAAATACTACCGAATTAACCAAACAAGCTGACATTTTAGTTTATTTTGTACAATAAAAATAATAATGTTAAGGTGGGTGTAAATTTATAATAACATATAATAAGTTTTAGGTTCCCAAAAAGCATTTGTAATAATTTATAATATTTTTCCAGTAAAAAGCACCCCATTTTAAGTTAGATTGGTAAGTTTCAGAATTTTGACCAAAAAAATTAATTTCTATCCCATAGTGCGATGACCAGCTGCATCAACCGGCATATCATAAAAGAAATATAGCAAAGGCGGCCGCGAAGACGAGCATGCCGATTTATTTGCTTTAAACTTTTTTGTGATTTTTTTCTTATCAAAGAGCGCCGAATTTACATTTTTAAACTGTTCCTTCTATACCTATTTGCACTAAAAAAACAGCAATACGTCATTTATGGCTAGTTTTTGAGGTTAGGTAAGTAAATATGTATCTAAAATAAACTGAATAAAGCTGACTCACCCATCATTGATTTTTACAATGAAAGGTTTATAAACTATATGTCATTATATTATTGGTCACTCTGACAGTGACAAAAGTTATTTAAAAATAATGGATCAATTTTTTTTTCTCCGCTCTTAATTGTTATTAAGTATATCAGCATACAGCTAATATTTCAAAACCAGCAATAATTGACGTATAGTGTGTTATACATTTTCATGTAGAATTCAATGCAGAGTAAAAATTTATTAAAATATACAAGGGTGTTCCATTAAAAAAAACCTACTTGATAATGAAAACTATGTTTTTGAGACACCCTGTATACTTACTAGCACTGTCAATCAAAAAAGAATGTATCCAAATAAACATTTTTTTCTCTAAGTTTATTTTTGTATCTTGTACAGGGGCGAAGTAATTTCGTTGTATAAATAGACTTGGGACACCCTGTAAATGAAGTAAAAAATAACCTCAAAGATTTTGAGACACTCTGTGAAAAAGCAACTTCTGCTTTTTAAATACATTCCAAGGCTCGTTATCTATACACTACTCAAGAGAATTATCGCATATGCTCGGATTAATTTTTGATCGTCCCGTATGATGTGCTGTTTAAGAGGAGTAGTCAGACTTGTGATTAAAAAATATCAGAAATGGGTAAGGGTATACATTCACAAATGAGATTTCTCCCTTAACAGAACAGAAAATTATTAATTTTTTCAAAAATTTTTATCACCCGTAAAATATTGTTAACAGTAGGTCAACGGTTAATATAAAGTTATAGCGTCATTTTCTTAACATTTCCTTTTTAATTGTCTTAATAACTTAATTATTGAAAGAGATATGGCCATTTAAATCAAAGCATTTTTGTATTAAAGCTTATGAAAGTAATTGAGAATATGTGATAATTTGTTTAAGTAGTGTACAAAAATGCTTTGATTTAAATGGCCATATCTCTTTAATAATTAAGTTATTAAGACAATTAAAAAAAGGAAATGTTAAGAAAATGTGAAGCTATAACTTTATATTAACCGTTGTTATTTACTGTTAACAATACATCCTACGGGTGATAAAAATTTTTGAAAAAATTAATAATTTTTAATCTCCTGTATAATGTTCTGATAAAGGGAGAAATCTCATTTGTGAATAATTTATACCCTTACCCATTTCTGATATTTTTTAATCACAAATTTGACTACTCCCTTTAAACAGCACATCATACAGGGCGATTACAAATTAATTGAGCATATGCGATAATTCTTTTGAGTAGTGTAGTATATTTCTAACTGGTGCTGAAAAGTACCACTTTTCCGCACGCGACTCGCAGTTGGCCGAACGACGCGTAGCGGAGTTCGGTTAAGCAGTCAAGTGCAAAAAGGCACTTTTGGCAGGTGTTAGGAACGCTATTTTTTCCACAAGCGTAGGAAAAACATAAAAACAACTTTTTTTTTGTCATTTTAACCCAAAGCTCCTTAATACCCCAGCTGTGGTAAATAATATTAATGGTAAATGTACAATTTGTGGCATTTTGCAAGTTCATGAAAATCCTGGATTGCAAATCGCTAATATATGTATATATTTTGGTACTTTCCGCACTGCGGGCAACTCCGATTTTGACGAAATTTGGTATACGGGGTTTTTGGGACGCTGATCACGAATCTGAAAGAATTTTTTGGCGGAAACGTTTCGTTCTTGAGATATTCATCATCAGACTTGAAATTTAAACTAATCCTATTTTTACAATATTCCCCTTCTTTTTGCTCACTATTCTTGATTTAAAGCTCAAGTGGCACACAATATTTGATTTTCACCTTTTAAAACCCCGTTTTTACGTATTTTACATTATTTTTGCATTAAATTGCATAGCTATACTTTGAATCATTTTAATCCCAGTGTGCCATGAAGCCCTATGTGTATGTATGGTTGCCGGATTATCAAAGAAAAGCTACGCAATTTAATGCAAAAATAATGTAAAAACGTAGAAAAACAGGGTTTTAAAAGGTGAAAATCAAATATTGTGTGACACTTTAGTTTTAAATTAAGAATTGTGTGCAAAAAGAAGGGAAATATAGTAAAAATAGGCTTAGTTCAAATTTAAACTTTGATGATGAATATCTCGAGAACGAAACGTTTCCGCCAAAAAATTCTTTCAGATTCATGATCAGCGCCCCAAAAACCCCAGTATACCAAGTTTCGTTAAAATCGGAGTTGCCGCAGGTTTCTAGAAAATTAACAAAAGTATGTATGATTAAATAATACAGAATGTAACAACAAATTGTCATTTTTTTTTTAATTTAAATAACTGCCCGTGGCATATATTTATGAAATTGGAGAAATAAAATTAAGTGAATAATTGGTATTGTCATGTAGAGTAAATAGAAATGAAAACTACCATGATAAGGTGAATCGAAAATGTTAAGGTCATTTTTTAAATTTAAATTTTAGCCTTGACCCCAATATGTTTTTGGCAACCCCGTAGCAATGCCTTTGTTTAAATATTATTAAATATTCAAAATATCCGGATCTTAGATTATTATTCCGATACCACTGGCATTTTTTGAAATGTAGCTTTTAATATGTAAAATTATAAACAATTATAATAATTAAAGTGTGTTACAAAAATAATATTTTTTTCATCCTTATTAGTTGCTTAGATAATATTTACCACACTTTCAGCAAAAAAAATTGCCTAAATATCTTTAAAATCCCCTAAGCTGTGTTTACAAAATCGGTATTTGGGGTTTTTTAGGCATACTCCATATTTAAATGAAAAAGCTGATGTTCTTATATTTTGGCAACTGCGCAAAGATTAATTTTTTAAAGTTTAAAAATTTTATTAAAGTTGATACAACCTTTTGATTGCAATTATATAAACTAAGTTGAGGGCATTCCATTTCCAAATTATACAAATATTTGTACACTGTTTGATTCTTACTTACCCAAAAACTTTCAATATACCGAATTTGTTATAATCTCAGCTTAAGCCACTGGCGTTATCATCTTAGCAAAGTCAAATTTAAAAAAAATTAATCTTATCAAATTTGCCTGCCCAATTGACGGAGATAAAAAATGAGGCGTGTTTTTTGAAAAAAAGTAAGAAAAAAATACATGAAGCACAAAACTGGAAATTTAGGAATGGTGCCGACATCGACTAGTTAAAGTCTACATGCCCAACACCTTGCAGATACCGACTTTTGTCAAACGCAGCTTAAGCAGTTTCGAAGATATTGAGTAGAAAGTTTTTAGTACTTTACTTACCCTGTATAGTATACTAAATTTAGTGCTTGTCTAAATTCAGTACCCCCCTCCCTAACTTTTGAATGGTTTGGTATTTTTTTATGAAAATTTAAGGTCTTTAGTGAGACAACATAAACCAAATTTTAGACAGGAAATGACAGATATATAAATGTCAAACTGACCAGCTGGGTTGACTCAATTTGAAAAGGGGGTTTCATGGCACATCATTTTAAATCCTCCTGACAGAGTACTTTGTAACCCCAGAATATTAAGTTCAATACCTTTACCTACTACAAAATGGCGGTACTTCTGAAAATTACCTGAACACCTATTTAGATAGACTGTATTTCCGAATCTAATAAAGTTAGATACGCATAATCTGGTATTTTCTTAAAGCTCGTTTTAAGCATTTATTTATTGGTAATATTGGTGATACTATACAGGGTAAGACAAAAGTATAGATTTTTTTAATGACGCACCCTGTATATTAGATCACAATTAAAAAGATATTTAAAAGACCTATCAGAAAATACCACATAAGGTATATCTAACTTTATTAGTTTTCTGAAGATATGGCCATCCAAATCAGGTATTCAGGTAATTTTTAAAGTACCGCCATTTTTTGGGGGTAAAGGTATTCACTTTATATTCTGGAGTTATAAAGAACTCGCCAGGAGCTTTAAAATGATGTGTCACAAGACCCTCCTTTCCATTTTTTTTTCAAAATGGCGCCCAGCTGTCAGGTTGACATTTATATGTGTCATTTCTTGTCTAAAATTAGATTTATGTTATCTAAAGCGGGCTTTACACCTGACAAGTTATTGATCAAAAACTTGTTCAATTACTTTGTCAAATATTTGATAAAGAAGTTAAAAATTTGGATGTTTTTACTCTTTTAAGTTATTGTCAAATTTATTTTCAATTTCATCAAATGGTTTTCTAGGGTTATGTTAACTATTATCCAATTACTAAAAGGCCCCTAAAAAATATTGATGACAAGTTTTAATTTCTTTACGTACTTGAGCAAGCTACTTGATAAACAAGTTGAGAAAATTTTAACAGTCAAGTCATTTGAACAAGCACTTGTTCAATTAATTGATCAATTACTTGTCAGGTGTAAAACCCGCTTTACTAAAGTCCTCGAATTTTCATAAAAAACTACCAAACAATGCAAAAGTTAGGAGGGGGTCCTGACTTTAGACTGTATAGACAAATATTACATCTCATAAACAATTTTTTTCTACATAAATATCCCCTAACTAATATTTATTAATTGAGAAATAAAACAAATCACCTTTTAACTAATTGATGACTTTATTATTCACGTTTCAAATGTTGTACTTCCTATTATGTTCCCGGAAAGTAGTTAAAAAAGTACTTAATGACATGATTATTATTAATGTTTATATAATTTTAAGAACCGTTTAAGAAAAACTAGTCTAGGCTTGTCTTTTAAGTTATTAATTACATATAAAATGATAACTTTTCAAAAATGAATCAGTTCTTTAATGTGAATGGGATCTACTTGTGTCTTTATTTTAAAAAATAGTTTTAAAATGTGGAAGTTTTTTTAACTATAGCAGTGCTTAATTTAGTTTTATCGAATGCTTCTGATTTAGATCTTCGTAAGTAATTAATAAAGTATGCGATAGATATTGGTAAAATATTTGGATACTTAATACTGCGGGAAATCAGTTATTATATTTTAAAACTAAACCGGGTGACACCTGGTTGCTACCATTTTTTCTAGGAGTTTAAGAAAAACCACATAATGTGACATTTTTTCGCCCTAGCATCAAGTTCTTTATTTTAAATACAAATGACCACCTTTTTTTTCTATATTTCAATTCTTTATAAAATTCAACCAACATGCATCAATTTTAGGCGAAAAACCAATTCTAATACGGTAATTACCAATCGGTTATGTTGACGTTTAAACAATGTATTATATGTCAAAGTTGTCACCAATTATTACCGCGGTTATAATTGGTTGAACGCCTGAAATTGATGATGGCGTTTATTTTTAAAAATGGCGGCCAGAATATCCGTTTAAAAAACCCAAGTACGACTATTATTTAATTTCTTCTTTGATTTTAATTTTTTGGTAACTATGCTAAAAATATATATTTTACCTCAACGAGCAGTAATATATCCTGTTTTTTGGCATTAACTAATTTTTGATAGCTTTAAAGTTATGAAGAAATTAAATAATTAGCTTCTTTCATTTCACTAAGAAAAAATAGGCGCAAAAAATACTTTAAAGCACTTCTGAGAAATTTAAAAAATGAGCTACGCCATCGTAATATTGACGACAATATTTGCTAATTAAAATTTTTAATGTTAATAAAAAAAATGTGAAATATGGGAACAATATTCCAAGGGAGGTCAGATTTGGGACACATATAATGTGTATAAATTAGAAGCGGAAAAATACTTTTTGGCTCGAAAGAGAAATCCAAGCTTTTGAAGCTGCCGTGGCTATAGATAAAATGTGTTTATGCCAGTTAAGGTTACTTTCAAATGTGACGCCTACAAGATTGAAGGTGTCTTTGCTCTGTAAAACTTGGTCGCTCATAAGTAGAGGATGAGCATTTGATGACCCTTTTCGCGACAAGAAACATGATTGTGTTTTGGATGCATTAAAATAAACGAGATTTTTGGCGCCCCAATCCAATATTAAGTTAAGATCCTGCGAAAGAGATATCTGCATCGCTCTGCGTTTGTTATCTAAGTCAGGTTTAGTGATGGGTTTAGGAACCTGAAAACTGGAGTGAAGGGTACTATCGTCGGCGAAACTATAAATGGAATTAGTTGTGGACGAGAGAAGGTCGTTGATGTGAAGAAGAAATAATGTTGGTGCCAGAACTGAGCCCTGAAGGACACCATTTACTTGGTGAAAGCTTGAAGAATGGCCGTCTACAATAACTGATATACGTCGATCAGATAGATAACTAGAGAGCCAGTACAGAGTTTAGTTGAAAGACCATAGGAGGGAAGTTTATTAAGAAGTGCGGCATGCCAGACCTGGTCAAAAGCTTTGGATATATCAAGTGCAACGATCTGGGACTCACCTAGAAACTCAAGAGACTTATTCCAACAGTGTGATACGAAGCAAAGAAGATCTGCTGTAGATCTTTTGTGGCGAAATCCATACTGCCTGTCATGCAAAATTTTGTGTTTTTCTAAGTACTTAGGAATTTGTGAATTAATTAATTTTTCCATTACTTTACAAAGAACTGAGAGAATTGAAATTGGTCTATAGTTAGATGGAAGGGATTCAGATCCTTTCTTGGGAATAGGTTGAACACGTGCAGCTTTCCAGCTCTCCGGAAAGATACCTGTGTCGTAAGAAATTCGAAAGAGCCGAGTTAAGATTGGTGCAAGTTCTGGAGCACATTTTTTAAAACGATTGCTAGTATGCCATCCAGCCCAGACGATTTCTTGATGTTAAGGGAAGAAAGGATACGCTTAATGTGTTTTACTTTAAAAATAATATCGGGCATTTTATGAGAAACTGGCGTAACCGCTGGAATTGGATGATTTACGGGAGGGTTGAATTGGCAAATAGTTCTGCCTTTCCTTTAGCGGTAGAAATAATTTCATCTTCCAAATTTAGTGGTGGGAAAAGAACTGGTACAAAAATTCCTACTTATGTTTTTCGCAAAGGACCAGAAAGATTTGCTGCCATTTGAGCAAGAAAGAACTTTGTTTTTAATACGATTGTCGAAGGAGTCTTTGGCTTCGGAAATTGTTTGATTGTAGTAGTTTCTTGCTTCAATGCTGGCCTGTCGGTTTTCTGGACTAGGATCATGTAGAAACTTCTTGTGAGCCTGAACTTATAAAATTCTAGCTTTATCACAAGATTTGGAAAACCAGGGTTTGTTATTGGATTGTTTGGGGTTCTTGATGGTGTGTGGAATATAGGTTTCAATGCCCAAAATTTTACAGTATGTTGTGCTATGACGTATATGACTTGTGACGTACATTTATCTATTTTAAGTTGTGATTATACAGGGTGTTACAGAATGTTTTAAAGTAAATTAAAGAAAACATTTTATAATAAAAAATATAAAGAAAAGTTTATATAAATATGACTGTGCAAATTTTTTGTTCTTAAGATACAGAGTGTTAAATTTTTTAAAAACATTTTTTCAGATTTTTAATAATAAAATCTGCCCTTAAATTTTCTTAACCACATTCTGTAGCACACTGTATTATAAACTGTAGATCATTGTTTTTTATAAATACACCAAAAAAAAAAATATAAAATAGTAAGAATTTTGAAAAAATTTATTTTTTGATATCAAAAACTAAAAAAATAAAAGAACTAATTTTTAATGTAAGTATTTATTTTTAGCATCTTACCTGAAGTTATGTAAAAGGAATGATCCAAATCTTCACAAATGTATATTAGAAAACATAGATATCTTGAAACCCCACTTTAAGGCTGGCATTCCCGAATTATTTATCCCTTCTCTTGATCCACTAGTCATTCCTGAGGCTACTTTGAGCACCGGAGATAGTTTTAGTGCTAATTTTAAAGATATTAGGGTAAGTACCAACTTTTTATCTTTTTTAACTCTTGCTAAATTAATTAACTTTTATTCCCGCTATCTTTTTTTTCGATGAGAAAAACGTTTTGAAATGGCACGACGTGTATATGAATTAACCCCATAACCCTGGTTGTCACTAGCAGTGGCGTAGCTAGGGGCTAGGCGAAGCAGTGCCCCGGGGCCCCCAAGCTTAGGGGGGCCCTTGAAGTTGAAAATGGCCCTTGGGCTAAGTACAGAAGTACTGAAAACAAAGTGACTTTTTTGTTTTTTTGCTCTTAAACATTTTTTGGTGTGTTTGTTAGTATGAAGATAGTACAGAAAGTAGTGGAATGTGAAAGAAACTTAAAAAGCAAAGAGAACCTCTGTTTTGCTCTTCAAATTTTTAGGGGCCCTACTTTACTTTTTGCCTCAGGGCCTCTGGTGGCCTAACTTTATAGATTTTTGCTCATATTTAAAAAACTAATAATACGATTTATTCATCCTTTCTTAATAAAACATTTTTTTAACAATAAAAGTTATAAATAATCGATGATATCGTGTAATAAAAAAAAAAAAAAAAAAAAATGACATTAATACCACATTACATTTTTTTTTATTTATATAAATAAAAAATTTAAAGTGTATGTAGATAATGCCACAACAGGGTTGGCTACCTTTTCTTAAGCCTAATACCTGCCAACCGGGTATAAAGAGCTAACATAAGGGTATGTATTTACCGTCGTTAATAAAAAAACAACCATGTAAATATATATATATATATATATATATATATATATATATATATATATATATATATATATATATATTTATCGAAGTCAATGGTATAGGGTTAGCTTTTAAAATCCTGGGCTAAGTCAGGGTTGGCGCGATTTAAAGTTTCAAAATGGCACGCCACTGCATTTTTAAAAATAAAACTTTAAAAATAATGCAGTGTGTTATTTTACCCAAATATGTTATTTTAGGCTAGTTTCCCTACTTTGATGAAAGGCAAAAAGAACGACAACATATTTAAACAAAAAAGCATATTACTGGATAGAAAGAAATAAATACATATTTAAATAATGCGAACAACCTTGCCCTATTAAATCACATGATAAATCTTCAAAAGTCATCATAGAAGAAAGTTATCCTAATTAGCACTTGCTAAATAATAGTGAATTTGTGAAACATCTTACATTTTTAAGTGTTAGCAATTATTAACAATCTTGATTGCGTAAATATTTATTTCCACATATTAAAGTGACAATATTATACATTTAAATTATTTGGGAATTCATGTATAAATAAAATAAATTTAAACACACCTTATATTTTCTCGTATTTTTATAGTACAAAATACATAAAAATATTTATGTTTTACCCATCTATTATTGATCTGTAATACCTTAGAAACGGAATATGTTATGGTAGCAATAATACCTGCTATCACACCTAGGCATTATAAGCGTGCATTATGATAATGCCCGCTTATAATGCCCTTAATGCGCTAATATGGAAATTTTATTGCTTATCCAATTTTATTTCTCTCAAGATAAAGATCAAGTTTATACAAAAAATAATGAAGTTTGTTAAACATATGTATTAAAATAAAATCAATAACTTACCAGTTCTTGAAAATATGCCATTAAAACGGTTTCGGTTATTTGAAGAATTGCGTTCGCATCTTTCCAAATACCAAATATGCCATACTCCCGATCATACTGTTGCCTCGATTTAACTGGAAAAAGATTTTCGGTCGCTTTTATGGCCTTTTCTCTTATATTTTGTGGAATATCTTCCACTTTGAACAAATCGTTAAATAAAAATGCCAACTGACTAACTGATAGAAACATCAAAGTCAAACTTAACACCAGTCATTATCTACTTACGTATACAGGTACAGGTGCAACTTATTTTTTATATTGCGAATAAATAATGTAATTGGTCATTGAAAAACTCTTTTTTGGATAAAACATAAAGCATTAGTAGTGCACCACGGGCTTTACTGGACTATAATGCCCATCAGGTCGAAATCTTGCCGACCTTCAGGGCATTATAGTCCTAGTAACGCCCTTGATACATAAATAGCTATTATGGAGTTTACTAAAATTAACTTCGTAATATCGTTTAAAAAGAACATTATAATACACGTTTTTCTCTTTTAGATATTCAACATTGATAACTTTATGCTAGAAAATTTTGCCTTGGATTTAGAAAAACATCACATTGATGTTAAAATTAATTTCCCGGAACTAAGGATAAAATCAATATATAACATAAACGGAAGAATACTAGTTCTAAATTTAGATGGCAAAGGACCTGCTGATGGAAATTATAGTAAGTATATTTGAGGCGGTGATCTGCAAACCGCAGTTTTTGACAAAATCAACATAACTGAGTTATGTATGGAATATTATATTTTAAATAGTGTTTCATGGCGAAATTAGAGATTTTCTTAAGTAACTGTATTCATTTTATCCCAACTTCTTAAAAATGTTTGAAATTTTATTCAAGTGCGCAACAAAAAGCTGTTTTTCTTAAAATAATTTCTCTTGCAAAAACTGCGGTTTGCAGATCACCTCATTTTGAGATTAAATAATAGCTTTGTTCGCGGGTTCGATTCTGAACCGGTTCTGGGACTATTCGCATGCGCAGTGAAAAAAGCAGCGTTCGCGGTTAGTAAATCCTGAATTTTTAGTAACAGTTCTGTGTTCGCGGGTTACAATGAAATCAGTTCGTTACCGGTTCGTAACCTGAGTGGCTTTCCAGTGACGAAAATTTTTGTGCGTCACGCTCCAGGGTTGAAGCTCTTGAACTGCTTTAAAAAGTTAGTCACTGGAACGCATCCTTAGACAAGGAAAGAGATATACTTTAAGAAATTTTAAAATTTCGTTGTTTTTAACCTTTCTTGGCTTTATAATAATAATCTCTTTTTAATACCTAATTCCATTTTAAACAAATAATTTTAAAAATCCATCCTTAACCATAAAAAACCACGTTTGAAGCACAAAAACCAAAAGAGGGGTTGGTGCATGAGGGGCAAGGGGAAAGGAAAACGTAGTAGCTCAGGTGCATAACACTTTCCGTCACTGGAACGCTATAAAGTAGAACGAAATGCTCCTGAGCTACTCGGGAGCGCTCTATTTGCGTCACTGGAACGCCACTCTGATTAGCAGTCCTGGGATTTTTGTTGGAACTAAAAGTTCAGTTCGGAATTTCATGCGCGTTGTCGACATGGTCAGCTGTTTTCTGTTTTTGTGGTAGAGAAATAAACCGTTGTATTACAGTTTATTTGTTTTTGCCACTTTTATGCGGGTTATTATACCTGTTAAATATTTTTTTAAATTTTTTTTAGTATAGTATCCAATTTAACCATGAAAAATCCTAACCAAAAGGCTAGGTTAGAATACATCCTCAGCTGTATAGAAAATCGTTCGCCGTAAATAAAACTTCCGAACTAATAAATAACTAGACATGCGCTTTAAAATAATTCTAAACCAGTTCGGTTCTGGTTTAGAATCGGTTCATTACTAGACCCGCGAACAAAGCTAATAACTATCTATCAAGTTTTCTATGTATTTAGAAAAAATAGGTTATCTTATATTTTTAAAGTTAGCTAGCAACCCTTAATTTATTATTAATATTAGCTAGCTAAACTTAATTTATTATTATTATTATTATTATTATTGTTAGGAGGTCTCAGTAACCCAAGGTCTATTAAAAAAGGTAATTGACTACAAAGTGGGGGCAACACCGATTTGGACCAATTTTGGTTTTTCGGAAACGTTTCGTTTTTGAGATATCCATCGTGACAGTTGAAAATAATTCTAACTTTAATTTCCCTATACTTAACATTTTTTTGCACAAAATTCTTATTATAACACTAAAATTGGAACAGAATTTTTTAATTTAACATCAAAAAACCTTTTAACAATTTATTTATTTTTTATTTTATGCTTTTCCTTGTAAAAATGTAGGAATTCATATTATTTGTACGCATGGTTCCAGCGTTTAGAAAAAAATATTTACAATTAAATAAAAAACAGGTTTTTAAAAGTTGATTTTAAACTTGCGTCGTAAAATCTAAAAATTACGGTATACAGGTTAAAAATAAGGCTTGGATCCGTAAATTTGGAATTTTTCAGGACCCAATGCACACTTTTACATGAAACTGTGGGCCATTTTAATACGAAATCTAGCTAAGCAAGTTTCTTGCAAGTTTTTAAGAGAGCCACCCTTTAGCAAGGTTTGCGTTTTTATATTTAAATTTTTTAAAAAGCATTGTGGATGATTTTTATTGTGCCTCAAATGCTTACCAGCTGTCCTATTATTAGTATTATTTTTTGACTTTAATCTGAATTTCAAACAACTTAACGTAATCTTTACTGCATTTTTTTTATTTCTCATCATTATACTTACTTGGAGTTGATTCGTTTAACAAAAAAAAAAAATAAACAAACAAAACTACATTAAACTCTGCTCTTGGCTCTCCAGAGATCTACAGCAGATCTTCTTTCCTTCGTTTCACACAACTGGAACAAGTCTCTTGAGTTTCTAGGTGAGTCCCAGATCGTTGCTCTTGATATATCTAAAGCTTTCGACCAAGTCTGGCATGACGCACTTCTTAATAAACTTCCCTCCTACGGTCTTCCAACTGAACTCTGCTCTTGGCTCTCCAGTTATCTTTCTAATCGACGTATATCGTCATTGTTGATGGCCACTCTTCAAGCTTTCACGAAAGTAATGCTGGAGTGCCTCAGTGTTCAGTACTAGCACCAACTTTGTTTCTTCTTCACATCAACGACCTTTCTTCCACAACCAATCTCATTCATAGTTATGCTGACGATAGTACCCTTCACTCCACTTTTCAGGTTCCCAAACCAATCTCTCAACCCGACTTGGAAAGCAAACGCAGGGCGATGCAGATATCTCTTTCACGGGATCTCAATTTGATATTGGATTGGGGCGCCAAAAATCTCGTTCAATTTAATGCATCCAAAACACAGTCATGTTCCTTGTCGCGAAAAAATCATCAAACACTTATCCTTTGCTTATCAGAGCGGGGACACATTTAACCTTGTGGGCTTCACATTTGAGAATAACCTTAACTGGCATAAACACATTGTATCTATAGCCACCGCGGCTTCAAAAAGCTTGGATTTCTTTTCTGAGCCAAAAAGTATTTTTCTCCTTCCAATTTATACACTTTGTATGTGTCTCAAATTCGACCCTCTTTGGAATATTGTTCTCATGTCTGGGGAATGGCATCCCCTACAACCCTCAGCATTCTTGATGACATTCAAAGAAGGGCTGTTCGTCTTATTAATGATCCTTTACTTACTCAAAGACTTCCTTCTCTTGCCCATCGTCGAGCTGTGGGAGATCTATCGCTCTTCTATAGATACTATAGATACGTATGCATCCCTATACGGTACAATTGGACAGGCCCCAAACTTTCCATTTCGTTCGTTCTTTTATCCCTAGAGTTTCTAGAGTATGGAACCTACTGCTAGCGGAGGTCTTTCCTTCCTCCCTCAATCTTCAAATTTTTAAGTCCCGTGTTAACAAACTTTCTCTCAACTTGCTTAAGTACCCACGGTACGTTAGTATTTAGGCTTTCAGCCTTCGTGGATTGTCCAAAGATAAAAAAAAAATACAATTAGTATAAAACACAGATTTATTTTTAACCATTATTTTTATAATATTTTAATTTATGTTTTTTGCTATTCCTGACATACGAATAAAAACATACTCTTGACGGCCCGAAGTAGGTCATATTTAGTTTGGCGCTGCAGTTACAAGGTTTCGTCCAGCAGAATGTTGGAAACATGTTAGCAACAATTGTAAAACGCAAAAATTGTTACAAACATTAGTCAGAAATATTGGCAACAGTTTTTGCTGGAACGAAAAATAAACAAGGCGTGCATACTGCTTATACGTCAATACAAGAAAGGTTGTGTTAAAAATCTCAGTAATGTTTGAAGAAAGTTTGCAAACTTTTCAAACAGTTTCCAACATGTTCCCAACATCCTAAAACTACTGCTGGAACATCAAATAATTGTATAATGTTACAAACATGGCACTGCTGGAACGAAAACTTTGACGTGCGCAGAATCCGAACGGTTGCTAACATTTCTGACAGCCTGCTGGAGCAAACACACTCATAGCAAATATCAAGAGTTTAGTTCAAGAAGAAGGAAAAAAATAATTAAAAATAAGGTTAGATTGATTTTTACCTGTTAATGGAAATCTCAATAACGAAACGTTTTATAAATCTGTCGTAAGTACAACACTCTTATGACTGACTTTAAAATGGCGTTTTAAGTAGGTATATTAATTATTAATACACTTTTAATTTTTTACTTTATTTTAAGCTAATGTACAAGGATCTTTAAGTCTTAAGGGGACACCATTCGAAAAACGAAACAAACAATTTATCCGATGGGAGAAAGAAAAATCGACATCAACATCGAAAAAATCAATCTTTTCTTCGATAGAATTTTCGGTGACAACGAAGAGCTTAACACCCAGACCAACAAAGTGATTAATCAAAATATAAATGTGATCGTCGAAGAATTGCAACCTGTCATTCAACAGATTGTTAGTGATTTTATTTTTGCTATTATAAATAGGTTATTTGGAAGGTATTCCATATCAGAATTATTTCCAACTTCGTAAATAAATCTTATTGTAAATATTAAAGTTTGTTTTTATTTAGTACAACATTTTATGAACTTAGCTGTAGTATAATATTGTTTTCCACTTCAGGGACCAAAGTATGTAGTTACTTTTCAGAGACTTATACTCCGGGAGGAGACGTAGATCCTTGGCTGTCTGGCTGGCCTTAGCTGTTGCGTTGGCGTCCAGCAGTGACCTTTACATTTAGAGCTGTAACCTTGACATTTCGAGCTGTCACTAATATGTCAGAAAATGCAGACCTTGGTCATATATTATCGTTCCAAGTTTCATCAAAATATACCGAACGGTTTAGAAGTTAGAAAGGGAACGACTGTATAATTAGCAATGATAAAAGTGTCTGGTAATGAAAAAATATGTTTAGTAAGCCTATCAAAAGACAAAAAAAACTAGGTCTCTTAACATGTTTTTAAAACCTTGGTATATTACCTGTACAGTACAGGTATATAGGATGTGAACTAATAAACGTAACTACTATCGCCAGCCAGACAGCCCAAGGTCTATCCAGAAGAGGAAGGAGCAATATATGCAGGGTCGTATTAATTGTTTGAGGCGCCCTAGGCTAGAATTCCCGGAGCGCCTATTTTCCACCAAAAAAATTTTTTAAGAGCAAAAAAAAGGACCTTTTTTCATTGCCTCCATTGTGCCTATTTTGAATGCCAGGCGCCTTATTTCACCACCTGAAATAAAATTTGTTGACCAAAAAAAGTAGCCTAGTCAGCCTAATGGATAATACGGCACTGTAGATAGACTAATTCAAGTTAAAGGTTAATATGTATAATATTATAAAAAAACATATAGATAGTGTTTAAAAAATAGTTTACATTTAAAATTCAATATTACCAAACGAACTTTGATGCGTTTTTTTTTTAATAGATAGAGTGATTCAAGAGGAAGGTTTATTTGTATAATATATGTAAGATATCTAAAAAAACAAATACAGAGTGTAAAAAAATAATTTACATTTAAAATTCGATATTGACGTAACTATTGAAATTAAAAAAAGTGGTTATATAGGAATTGTGCGCAGGTATCTATGGTTAATAACAAAAAAATATAGAATTGCCACACAGGATGGGTCAAAAAGATGTTATATTAAAACTAAAATGCATTTTAACTATGTTATTATACCATCTAGAGGTTTACAAAATTGCTTAAATATAAAGATTTGCGAAATAATTATTAGTATTTAAAAAAATATTATACAGGAAGTACCAAACATTTTTTATTAAGTTTCTTATCACTATTTAACGAATTTTGATGCATATTTTTTTTTAATGAATATAGTGATTCAAAAGGAAGGTTTATATGTATATAATCATATCCAAAATCTTAACGGTATAGGGAAGGCTGATTAGGCTACAAACTTTTTGCCTCGGGATAACATGTTACACTTTAAACCCTTTTCGTATAATATATTTATATTTTATTACGTAAAATTTTAAAAATCTATCCGATCTTACATGAGAATTTAAACGACATATTAATTATAAGTACTTGAAAGTCCCTGAATGCTCTTCATGAAACTATGCACATAAAAGTTATTTACATAAGAATAAAAGGTTATAAAAATAATTTAAGTGCTAAACATTAATCTTAAATGTGCAAATTAAATAATATGTATTCAATTATGCGAATTAATTAACCTAAAAATCAGACTTTAAAAAAACCCTTGTTAAGCAGAATTCAAAGAAGGCGATTATATAGGTAGGCAAATTTTTTAAGACGTTGGTATGTTATTTATATATATTATACATTATACATATACAGTCTCTATCAGAATTAAAAAATAATTAATAAATAAATTTATAAAATTACTGATGTAATGAACTTTTGGACTCAGAAAGTATATTATTATACTTCCCAGCAAACACTATTTGCCGGCAATATACATTTTTCATATTGGCATTGATGGTAAAGCATTGGCAATTGGTGGCAATATTATGCCAACATCTAATACGCATTAAAAAGTTAACCCTAAATAAACACTCAATTGCCAATAAATTTTACATGCAGGCGAATTGCCGGCAAGCATACAAAAATGGCGGCATACCAATCCTGATTAAATAAAGCATGCCTTTTTGTTGCAGGCAAATAAATATTGGATTTTTGAAGACAAACCTTCAACGCATATTCATACTTTTCAAACCATATTATTAACATTGGTATTTAACTAACATTCGAGCAATTTTTTTGATCTGTTTTATTTATAATGGCAGCTAAACAACATTATTTTATGTTTTTTTACCTAATTTAAAGGAAATGGCCTTTTCCTAACATTTTATTGATACAAATCATGCAAATAAGAATTAAGTCAAACAAAATGTTTATTATGTATTTTTGAGAGAATAAAAATAAAATGATGGTAAAATTAGCTAGGTTAATTTCGACGATTACAAGATTTGACAATTTGACAGATGAGGCAACCTTGCTTTTGTTTGGTCGCTTTGTGCAATTGTTTTCTACGTGATTTTCTAGCTTTTTAGTTTATTTTTTTAAAGAAAAGAGTTTTTAATAGACATAATTAAGTGTATTCATTACCTAATTAGTGTGTGTTGTGTAATTAATTGGTGATGGCTAGTCAAGAAGGCGGGTTATTCAAGTAGACTGTTAGGAGCTGTAAACATTTTGTTTAAAACCTTTTAAATTTGTAGTTACCTAAAAAATTATATTAAATGAGGTGAGCCTTATTAAAAGTTTTAAAGACGTGTTAATAAAAAAATTACATATATTTAAAGTTTTTTTTTGCTTTATTATTACGGTATAAAAATTTATATTATGTAATTTTTTTATTGATAAAGTTTTCCAACCTTTTTTCTCATTTTTTTCGATTACAAAATTTTAAATATGTTATTTAACTTTTGGGACATTAAACTTATAAAACTTGCAATACTTATTTAATGATAAATGCCATTATCCTAAACGCATTTTTTTCCAATAACCTATTAATGATGGATGCCATCATCCTAAACGCATTTTTTGGCATAACTTATTAATGATGGATGCCATCATCCTAAACGCATTTTTTCATTATAAATTATTAATGACGGATGCCATCACATTATCTACAACAACGGCCAATTGCCCACTTTCGCGTCTTTTGATACCTTTTTGCCAATGCCTTGCCATTAAAGAGTGTTGACAATGCCAGTAAATTAAATGTACAACGCCGGCAAAAAATGTTATATGGGTTTGTTACGCCAATGGTATATTATTACTTTATAAACAAAACATCTAAAATAACCTGGTTTTTCCCTGAATGTGGATTTAGACAGACAAATATCATAAACTAAAAATAAAATTAAAATAAAATATACATAGGTTCATTATAACTTGTTCAAACAAGGCGTTCACACAAACAATTTCCAAAATAAAAATAAGAAATAACCGTAAAAATGACCAACTGTTACCTTCCTATTTTTATATTTTATGTAAATGAATTTCGTGTAAAAACACAAAGTTGATGATAGTTCGTCAAAAAGTTCCTATGAAAAATAATTTCCTTTTTTAAAGAGTATCTTAAATAATGTCAGAAAACAAAAATAAAGATGATTAACAAAATTAAAAAGTTTTGTTTTCTTCCAAGGATGTCCAAATAATTTTTGAGTGACCCTGTATAATGTCAATTTTAATTTTTTTATTCTACATGAGAGAACTAATATATTGGTACATTTTGTTTCTTCGATTTTTATAAATAAAGCTGTGGTAAATTTTTAAATTTTAACTTTTAAACATTTTTTCTGGTTTATTCTGTATTATTTAAAAATATATATTTTTTAATAACTAGCATATGTACGTATTTAAAAATATAGGGGTTGCCATTATACAAGGTCTCTCAAAAATTTGGAGGTTCTTTTAAAAATTAAATATGACCTTGACCTAATTTTTTTAGGCAACCCTATGGCTATACCATTGTTTTTAAATACCATCTTTTATATAAATCAGTTTTTATCCGGTACCGTCCAGGAACTAAAATGTGCATAAATAATGCACATGCATAATGTGTGTTTATGTACAGGGTGTCCCATTTAAAATTAAATATTATAATTTTGGAAAAACCATAAGAGATACAAGAAAAAGTTAAATGCAGAAGTTGTTCAGTGAAATGTATTTTTTAGTATTTTTATTGTATCTGCTTATGGTTTTTCCAAAATTATAGTATTTAATTTTATATGGGACACCCTGTACATAAACACACATTATGCATGTGCATTATTTATGCACATTTTAGTTCCCTGGACGGTAAAAATGCATTTTATTGTCATTAGGAAAAAATAATGTAATGCCATCATCTAAAAGGCATATTTTTGCCAAAACCTTTTAATGATGGATGCCATCATCCTAAATGCATTTTTTCAGCATAACTTATTAATGATGGATGCCATCATCCTAAACGCATTTTTTTCATCATAACTTATTAATGATAAATACCATCACATTTTCTGCAACACGTGGCCTAATAACGGCCAATTTCCCATTTTGATGCCTTTTTGATACCTTCTTGCCAATACTTTGCCGGCAAAAAATGTTATATGGGAAATATAATTTTGTATAGTGTAATTATCGAAAGAATCCATTTGTGTTTAGTTTACTCCCACCAGGAAAGAGAAATCCAATACATGCATAAGTACTTTATACAATTAATTGTTGCATGTAAGTGAGTTGTCGATTTAAGTAACTTTCCATACCTTGGTTGGTAATGGATTGCAATTATTGATATTCATAAGCGTGTTTAAAATATTTTTAGTCAAAAATAAATATATATCTCTTAAAATTATCGGTATTTGTCTTTAAGATTTATGTAGGTACTTTAAAATGGCCTCTAGATATTTAACAATTACCATAAAAACCCAAAATATCACGAAGTACTTTTAAAATATGTTAGTTATGCACAAGTCGCTTTCACTTTTATGACCAATTAAATAATTGTTGTTCAGTAGTACCGGTCTCAGGATTTTGGATATATTATTTTTTCTACAACCGTTAAAAAATGGTGGTTTTTATCTTTATTATGTATATAAAGTACTCCATTTTATTACTCCATGTAAAATTTTACAAAAAATTAACTTTTTAGCAGTCTGGTGCTTTTTCTTTACACTCGAATTACATCAATTTTAGGCGTTCAACCAATTATAACCGCGGTAATAATTGGTGACAACTTT
The DNA here is from genome assembly GCA_014170235.1 of Listronotus bonariensis. Classification (NCBI taxonomy): domain Eukaryota; kingdom Metazoa; phylum Arthropoda; class Insecta; order Coleoptera; family Curculionidae; genus Listronotus; species Listronotus bonariensis. Next base: position 27,869 of record JACEGR010006710.1, read on the forward strand.
GACGTATAATGCATGGTTTAAACGTCAACATAACCGATTGGTAAATACCATTTTAGGTTATGGTTCTTCGCCTAAAATTGATGTTATAGTGTTTTTTTTCCTTGTCTATTAGAATTGATTTTAAAGTGATTTTAAGAAATGTACCAGTTACGCAAAGTACCAATACATAAACCAAAAATCAAGTAACCATAAAATTTGCCACAACTTATTTTAGTTTACGTGTCACCAAATTTATAATTTGCCAATTTGCGGATAAATTCAGTAAAATTTATTAAAAATTATTAATATAAAAATTGGATATCTCAGAAATGGAAATTAGAAAATTTATACGGTTGTATGAAAATATAGTATCTTACACATGTATAAAGTTTTTTTTCTTACTCATAGGATTGCCCTACTCGCCTGACGGCTCGTAAAACTGTAAAAAAGTATTACTTTATACACGTGTTATAGTGGGGAGCCGACAATGATAAATGGGGATTTACTCGAGCGTCATAAAGACATAATTGGGTTGCAAAATTTGGATAATAAGAAGAAAAAATGTTATATAATGTATACCTTTTCATCGGTTGGGGAAGCGGCTATAGATTTTTAAATATGTCAAAAAATATTGTTGTTATTTCGGCTTGTGAAAATTATCAGATTATGTATACAGTGCGTTTGGTATTTTTTCATAATAATTTAAGGATTTTGGTAAGACAACATAAACCAAATTTTAAACAGAAAATGACAGATATAAATGTCAAACTCAGCCGGGCGCCATTTTAAAAAGAAAAATTAAATTAAAAGGAGGGTCTTGTGGAATATAATTTTAAAGCTCCTGACGAGTTCTTTATAACCTTAAAATATAATATTAATACCTTTATCTACTACAAAATGAGCAGTACTTTGAAAATTACCCGAATACCTCATTTAGATGGTCGTATTTCCTGAATCTAATAAAGTTGGATACACCTAATGTGGTATTTTCTTAAAGCTCATTTAAGGGTTTATTTAATGGTAATATTGATGAAACTATACAGGGTTAGACAAAAAGTATAGATTTTTATTAATGACGCACCCGGTATATTATATCACCATTAAAAATATATCTAAAAGACCTTTAAGAAAAACTACATTAGGGATATCTACCTTTATCAGTTTTGAAGATATGGCCATCCAAATCTGGTATTCAGGTAATTTTCAAAAATACCGCCATTTTTAGGAGGTGAAGGTATTCACTTTATATTCTGGGGTTATAAAGTACTTGTCAGGAGCTTTAAAATGATGTGCCACAAGATCCCCCTTTCCATTTAATTTTTTTTTAATGGCGCCCAGCTGTTAGTTTGGCATTTATATCTGTCATTTCTTGTCTAAAATTTGGTTTATGTTGTCTTACTACAGTCCTTAAATTTTTATGAAAAATTAACAAACAATTCAGAAGTTAAGAGGGGGAGTCCTGACTTTAGACAAGCACTGTATATTTTTTTATCTTTAATTTATATCGTTGAAAATAAAAAAAGTCACGCTCGAGAATTTCAATTTTATTTTTAACTCATCCTATCCTAATCTGATACAGTCAAGGATTTCTGAAGTAGGTAAAGATGGGTCCAAATTTAATTCATTCTGAAAGCGATGCCGTCAAGTACACAAAAAACGATAAAATAAAGAAACCCTTTTGTGAACAATGATTTATTGCAGCAAAAATATTTAATCCGACGAGTTTTTAGTTCCACGCCACGTGCCACCGGTTTTATAGTAGGCAGGGGCGAAATAAGAGAATGTTTTGTAAGTAGGTAATACGTGATTTAGCAATGTATTTTTTATTATTTAGGCTATGTGCATTCGAAAAGGTTTGTTTTACTTTATCATTTTTTGTGTACTTGGCGGCATCGCTTTCAAAATGAATTAAATATGGGCCCATCTATATATCTTTTTTACTTTATCCGAACTTTGATCCTGCAGTTTATTAATCTGCGCTGTAGTAAATCTCGAAATCCCCCTCTTGTGCTCCCCTACTATTACATTAATAACTATTTTTATAAAATTCAAGTAAATAGAGCTATACTAAATATAGGCTCTTAGGCTAAAAAAAAAGAAAATAAAAATTCGATAAAGAATAGCTAAAAAAAAATATATTAAAAGTATTGGTATTTTTTGGCTCTATTAAACAACATTTGTTTCTTTGCTTAGTGGGCAATGTCACCTAAAATTGGCCTATTAGTTAAAAAAAAAAGAATTTGACTTTAAAATGGACAAATAATAAAATGATAATATTAAAAAATGGTTTTTAGAAAAATGAATCTTTAAAACTACTTTTTTATAGAAAATAAAGCTTTATTCCTTATTTAAAAAATATGTTAGTATCTACTTGAACTGAGCTACTAAAAAAATTATTGTTTTAGAAAATTATTTACCTTTATGTAATTTCTTCTAAAATAGTTCTGACAGAAAAACAAAAGTGTTTTTTTAATAATAAAACCAATATTCAGGATGTTTCAAAATTAGGCACAACTTTTTGATGGGCTTATTTTTGAAAGAAAAAACAAAAACTTATCACTGACTTAACACAATGTGCAAAAAGTGGTCACCCTATGTTTTTTTCTTTAATTTTTTAACTAACCTATATGCAAGTGCTTATATTTTTTAAATGCCATTATTCTCAAACTTATATTGTATGATAAAAATTCAAGAAACCAAATATTTTGTTTTCTTTTTGGTGGTCGACTTGCTGGTGTACCTTGATTAAAAAAAAAAAAAACGTACACATATACCAGTGGCGACGCCAGTCTTTTGGTTTAGGGGTGGCTAAAAAAGGCCAGGTATTTTTTGGGGTGGCCCAGATTACTATGGAAATTGAGAACATTTTGGCAGGAAAAAAATTGCCCAAAATATACTCCACGCCGCCGGAAATAAAAGAACTAGGATTTTTCCTAACAACCAAAAAAAAAAAAAAGATTCTAAGATTCATAAAGCCACTGATTGTCCAATATTTTTTACCAGTTTTACTCGATTTTTCATTTTTATGATTATACTTTTGATAGCATATTCAAACTATATCTCAGCGAAGTCGGCCGGGAAATTTTGACAGCACAAGCGAGTGCGGCAATCCCATAAGTAAAAAAAGACACTTTATGCATGTGTTACATACTATAGTTTTTCCACGACCGTATAGAAATTTCCCAAAATACCATTTTATACATGCTTTATTTATCTAAACTTATCAATTTTAATTTTTGCATGCACAGCCATTATATTGCAACAAGAAATTATAGCCTCTTATGTTTTAAAAGACAATTCTCCTCTTTATATCTATGCATTTATTATTTAATTTTAGAAAATTGTATGTACTTACTCACTTTTTGTAGAAATAGTACTAAAACAGTATAAATTTAATTTCTTAGTCATCCAAATACATTATTACTATTAATTTTCAATAATTTCTAATAAGTTTATTTGCAAACTGTCAAATTTTAAAACTGGTGACCCATGAACTAAAAGAAATAATAAAGAAATCAAAGGTAACTTGACCGTTTGGTTCAGCTGATGCAGCGTTTACTGTTACATTGCATACATTGATATATAAGTTTATTGTAGTAGGCATTGAAATTTAAAGTGTGGAAAAAGCTTCAAAAGTGTTAAAAAAGTCACTTTTTTTAACACTTTATATAGTGTACTAGAATGAAGTATTTTAACTTCATGTTAACGATTAAAAAAAACAGCATTTTTTGACAGTCGTGGAAAAGGATATTTTATTACACGAATCGATAACAAATAGACTATTTCTTGTTTTCCAAATTTACTATTTTAATATAATTATGGTAATCTCAAAATAAATATCGGCTATTTACCAATTGAACAATAAAGCATTATTTAATCTAAAAAGTTGGGATCGTCCCTCCCATACGCACGTCTATTTTCTTCCATTTCTTTAACTTAAACCTGAAATTTTCAAGTTTTACATGGTATTTACAGTCTTGTTTAAAATCTGTTGAATAGTGTGTGCATAATACAGAAACGTATCGAAACAAATTCGATTTTGCCAATTTTAATAAAAGATACCGAAAAAAAAATTTTTTAGGACACAAAAATACTAATTTTATTAAATTATGTGGAAAAAAGGTATTATTTTAACCTTATGGGTGATTATAGTGAATTTTAATGCTTCAGAGTCACATACTTTGCGTAAGTATTTTATAAAAAATATACTTTATATACTTAAGTTGATACATTCGTAAAAATGTTATAAATCAGTTAGAATATATTTTAATAATTTTTATATTATACTCGAGTGGTGATAACAATAAATAAATACAAACAGTATAAGTATAAAGTGAATTAAACAAAAAGGATTATGTTAGCATTAAGAGCAACGTTAGTTCTATTTTTAGTTCTGGTTTCTATTGTATTATACATATGTATACAGGGTGTCCTAAAAATGTGCAAAAAATGCTACAACACATTGAATTAGGTTAAGTGTTTTTGGTAATAGTTCGATATGGCGGTTTTCGCTATTATAAGAGATTTTTGAAAAATTCTTTTTCAGGGCGTTTCTATAAGTCGATTATGACACAAATCTGTGTGCGCGTTTTCCAAAATCCATTTCTATAATTTATTATTAATAAAAACATATTTACGGGACGGTGGAGTGAACAGGGGTGCTGGGTGGGGACGAAACAGTAGAAATCCTACATTAAACGCCCAAAAACAGTATTTTACAGTACACACCGCATTTTCTGTTTACAAAAATGTCCAAAAATTGTTTAAAAAATTAAAAATAAATAATGGTACAACAATCCCGCCATGGCTGTCACTGCATAAAAAAGAAGAGTTTGCAAATATCTTGCGATGTTGCCTAATAAAGTGAGAAAGTGTCAATAGTTTAAAAAAAAGGAAGATACAGGACAAAATTCATATCAAAAATTAAGTTATTCCTTCTTCCTATTATAATTTGTAGAGAAAAAGGAAAATACCTAAACATAAAGAAGGAGGCATTTCTACAAAAAATACCATTGTTTCTCATGGAAATGGTGTATAATCCCCGAAATAGGCTTGGTGTTAATTCTTCATAAGAATTTTGGCAACGCTGCTTCTATCAAGACTCATTTTTATAATGACGAACTTTATGTTATCAGGTGACCAAAATGAATTTTCCCTCTTTAATTAATGGCGGACAAGATATCTCATGTGTGGGATAGTTCTTCGAAAAATTTAATACTTTTCAAAATTAATTTACATTTTTCATGTGCCCCGAGTGCAGTGTATTAATGTTTTCTTGTGTTTGACGTTGGATTTATACTGTTTTGTCCCCACCCAGCACCCCTGTTCACTCCACTGTCCCGTAAATATGTTTTTATTAATAATAAATTATAGAAATGGATTTTGGAAAACGCGCACACAGATTTGTGTCATAATCAACCTATAGAAACGCCCTGAAAAAGAATTTTTCGAAAATCTCTTATAATAGCGAAAACCGCTATATCGAACTATTACCGTGTTTTTTATTACATTTTCGGTAAACGAGAAAAACTTTCTATAATTAAAATTATTAAAGATTTTGGGCCAAAAAATTGAATAATACTTAATAACGTCCCAAAACAGATGGTCTTTCATTTATTTTTTACTTAACTTGTTTCTGCAATAAAATAAAATTATTGAGGAGTGTCTCCAAATGGTGCAAAAAAAATCTACCCTAAATTACAAATTACAATTAAATCTGACGATCTAACCTACCCATATAACATTTTTGCCGGCAAAGCATTGGCAAAAACGTATCAAAAGACATCAAAATGGGCAATTGGCCGTTATTGAGGCCACGTGTTGACGAAAATGTGATGGCATTCATCATTAATAAGTTATGATGAAAAAATGCGTTTAGGATGATGGCATCCATCATTTATAAGTTATGCTGAAAAAATGCATTTAGGATGATGGTATTCATCATTAAAAGGTTTTGGCAAAAATATGCCTTTTAGATGATGGCATTACATTATTTTTTCCTAATGACAATAAAATGCATTTTTTACCGTCCAGGAACTAAAATGTGCATAAATAATACACATGCATAATGTGTGTTTATGTACAGGGTGTCCCATATAAAATTAAATACTATAATTTTGGAAAACCATAAGAGATACAAGAAAATAGTTAAATGCAGAAGTTGTTCAGTGAAATGTAGTTTTTCAGTATTTTATTGTATTTCTTATGGTTTTTCCAAAATTATAGTATTTAATTTTATATGGGACACCCTATACATAAACACACATTATTCATGTGCATTATTTATGCACATTTTAGTTCCCTGTTTTCATCATAACTTATTAATGATAAATGCCATCACATTTTCCGCAACACGTGGCCTAATAACGGCCAATTGCCCATTTTGATGTCTTTTGATATCTTTTGTCAATGCATTGTCGGCAAAAATGTTATATGGGTAACTTAACTTATTCCAAAAGTAAATGATTTCAAAGAAAAATGTGTTCTGGTTTTGGTTTTTTAAAAATATTTGTGTTAATGATGGGTGTTTTCTCTCAATATTTGACTAAAGGGTTTTTGGAAGGTGAGAAAATAGAATTTCCCAGCAAACACTATTTGCCCGCAATGTACATTTTTCATATTGGCATTGATGGTAGAGCATTGGCAATTGGTAGCAATATTATGCCAACATCTTATACGCATTAAAAACTCAACCCTAAATAAACACTTAATTGCCAATAAATATTACATGCAGGCGAATTGCCGGCAAACATGCAAAAATGGCCGCATACCAGTCCTGATTAAATAAAACACGTGTTTTTGTTGCAGTCAAATAAATATTGGATTTTTGAAGGCAAACCTTCAACGCATATTCATACTTTTAAACCATATTATTAACATTGGTATTTAACTAACATTAAAGCAATTTTTTTGATCTGTTTTATTTATAATGGCAGCTAAACAACATTATTTTATGTTTTTTTACATAATTTAAAGGAAATGGCCTTTTCATAACATTTTATTGTTATAAATCATGCAAATAAAAATTAGGTCAAACAAAATGTTTATTATGTATTTTGGAGCGAATAAAAATAAAATGATGTTTTTTAAAGAAAAGAGTTTTTTAATAGAATAAATGTATTCATTACCTAATAAGTGTGTGTTGTGTGATTAATTGGTGATGGCTAGTCGAGAAGGCAAGATATAGTAGCAGTAAGTAGACTGTTAGGAGCTGTAAACATTTTGTTTAAAACTTTATTAAAAGTTTTAAAGACGTGTTAATAAAAAATATTATATATATTTAATAGTTTTTTGACATACCGATAGATGGCGTAATGGACAATAAACTGCTACGTTTCTACAATATCTTCGCTTTTTATCGTCTAAACCCATTAGACAAAAATAACTCGAGAGCGGTCTGCGGTAGGTGATCTTACTTAGCTTTGAAAGAAATATCTTCGGCTAGTGTAAAATCTGCATCTCCATCTCAAGTTGGACAGTGTTCCGAGAGATGGTACTTTGCATTGCAAGGAAATTGCATGCAGTAAGGAGTTTTTTCCTATTTTAATTTTCAAATAAAATATCGCATCATTTTAGCTTTCAAAAAAAGTATATGCGACAATTTTCGTCAATATGACGTCAGCTTGCTGCTTGGGAGTATCTGCATTTGCCCACTTTCGTGTCTTTTGTTATTTTTTTGCCAATAACTTATTAATGATGGATGCCATCATCTTAAATGCATTTTTTGCCAATAACTTATTAATGACGGATGTCATCACTTTATCTGCAACACGTGGCCTAATAACGGCCAATTGCCCACTTTCGCGTCTTTTTGATACCTTTTTGCCAATGTCTTGCCATTAAAGAGTGTTGGCAATGCCAGTAAATTAAATGTACAACGCCGGCAAAAAATGTTATATGGGTTACTATTAATTTGATTGTAAACTCTAGATAGCGCCACCTGCGGTATCATGCACAAATTACAGACAAATTTACTAGTGTGTCACTCTGTATGTAATTTTATTATACAAGATTTATTCTTCTTTATATTTTAAGGGCGTTCAACCGATACCACAAGAGTCAAATGAGTGCTTAAGGTAATTTGACTACCGTGGTATTTATACTTGGCAACGCTGCGTAAAAACAATATAAATCATACAGAAAAATCTACTGCACAAGCATCTTTAAACAAGTTATCGGTTTTAAATTGTTATGTTTATTTACTTATAAAATCTCTAAACCACCCTTATCACCAAAAAAAAAAATTCATTGAAAAGGCAAAACACTGAAAGAAATTATAACAAATGTCATTTGTAAAACAAGGTCAAGTAGCACATAAATTTAAGGATAAACAGAAAAAGTTTCTGTCACCTGACCTGTTAAACTAACGTAAATATTGATACATCGGATTATGGTGGTTGAATTGTTAACTTAAAAACAATAGGAAAAAACATGTTTTTTAATTATTGCGGATATTTATTATCACTCATTGGATCTTGTAACCGAAAAACGTATTGGACTGGCATCAATTTTATGTCCCCATCCCAGCAAACACTATTTGCCGGCAATATACATTTTCATTTTGGCATTGATGGTAAAACATTGGCAATTGGTGGCAACATTATGCCAACATTTAATACGCATTAAAAGCTAACCCTAAATAAACACTCAATTGCCAATAAATTTTACATGCAGGCGAATTGCCGGCAAGCATACAAAAATGGCGGCATACCAATCCTGATTAAATAAAGCATGCCTTTTGGTAGCAGGCAAATAAATATTGGATTTTTGGAGGCAAACCTTCAACGCATATTCATACTTTTCAAACCATATTGTTAACATTTACTACATTCGAGCAATTTTTTGATCTCTTTTGTTTATAATGGCGGCTAAACAACATTATTTTATGTTTTTAAATAATTTAAAGAAAATGGCCTTTTCCTAACATTTTATTGATACAAATCGTGCAAGTAAAAATTAAGTAAAACAAAATGTTTATTATGTATTTTGAGAGAATAAAAATAAAATGATGGTAAAATTAATTTCCCGCTTAGCCGAAATACAAGATTTGACAATTTGACAGATGAGGCAACCTTGCTTTTGTTTGGCCGCTTTGTGCAATTGTTTTCTACGTGGTTTTCTAGCTTTTAGTTTCTTTTTAAAGAAAGAGTTTTTAGTAGACATAATTAAGTGTATTCATTACCTAATTAGTGTGTATTGTGTAATTAATTGGTGATGGCTAGTCAAGAAGGCGGGTTATTCAAGTAGACTGTTAGGAGCTGTAAACCTTTTGTTTAAAACTTTTAAATTTGTAGTTACCTACCTAAAAAATTATATGAATCAGGGAGTTGCCTTATTAAAAGTTTTAAAGACGTGTTAATAAAAAATTATATACTTAATAGTTTTTTTACATTTAACTCCTTTAAAATATTTCTCCCTATGGATCTGAAAATTGAGTGTAAGTGTCCCTTCAATACTTACTATTTTAAAGTGTTTTCTTTGATTTACTATCTTTTTTAATTTTATTACATACTTTTTTATTTTATTTTTGGTTTATTGTTATGATATAAAAATTTATATTATGTAATATTTTATTGATAAAGTTTTTCTGCCTTTTTTTCTCATTTTTTCGATTACAAAATTCTAAATATGTTATTTAACTTTTGAGACATTCAACTTATAAAACTTCAACTTATAAAACTTTTTGGCATTGGCAACGCATTTTTTGGCATAACTTATTAATGATGAATGCCATCATCCTAAACGCATTTTTCATCATGAATTATTAATGACGGATGCCATCATATTATCGATGGCAGTGCCTCCAAGCACATATATTTATCTTTATTTGAGCTTTTTCTTAAAATACCCTTGGATTTTATGGTTTCAAAGATTAGCATCGAAAGTTTCGATGTATTAAAGTAATTTAAAGTATTTTAGGTGTAAATTAGCTTCTGAATGTCAGGAACAGAGCCGTATTAACTATTTTAGGCGCCCTAGGCTAGAATTCCCGAAACGCCTATTTTCCACCAAAAAATTTTTTGACGAGAGCAAAAAAGTGTCAGGATTTTATTCCAAAGCACGTTCTTTACAGAGAAATTATTCACCAAAGTCCCAACTCGACCTAAACTTTTTAAAAACTTCCCCTGTCTAGCGCCTATTTTTCATGGCGCCCTAGGCTGTAGCCTAGTCAGCCTAATGGATAATACGGCACTGGTCAGAAACCCTAGATACTGAGTATTATTACTATTTTCCAGAACGTTTCTAAGCATTTCTAAAGAACCTGTTGTTTTTCTGTGTATCATTAATTGTAAAAAGGGGTTTACTATAATTAGAAACACAAAAAGAAAAAATATATAAAGGTTTTATATTATTTAAAGTTGGCTATATGGAACTAGTTAAGCAAGTTTCGAAAAATACCAGGCTTTTTACATAAATGATAAAAATACAAAACAAACATCTAAAAGGCTTAAAATATCAAAGGTAAAGTATAATTAATGAGTTTCACAAGAGTTAGTTAAGTAACTGTCGAGCAAAAATATACATACTTGACCACAGGTGACTAGGTCACTACGGGTAGTAACTGGGTTGTATGCGATAAACCGAGTTTCAACATTTAAACGTTTTTTGTTTGATAACCTGGTCTGAATTTAAAAAAATATATTTAAATTTAAAAAAAAACCTTAAATTTTAATCAGATCATTGTCCACTCCACATGTACATTTTTCATATTGGCATTGATGGTAAAGCATTGGCAATTGGTGGCAATATTATGCCAACATCTTATACGCATTAAAAAGTCAACCCTAAATAAACACTTAATTGCCAATAAATTTTACATGCAGGCGAATTGCCGGCAAGCATATAAAAATGGCGGCATACCAATCCTGATTAAATACAGCACGCGTTTTTGTTGCAGGCAAATAAATATTGGATTTTTGAAGGCAAACCTTCAACGCATATTCATACTTTTTAAACCATATTATTGAAATTGGTATTTAACTAACATTAAAGCAATTTTTTTGATTTGTTTTATTTATAATGGCAGCTAAACAACATTATTTTATGTTTTTTACATAATTTAAAGGAAATGGCCTTTTCATAACATTTTATTATTAAAAATCATGAAAATAAAAATTAGGTCAAACAAAATGTTTATTATGTATTTTGGAGCGAATAAAAATAAAATGATGGTAAAATTGGCTACGTTAATTTCGACCGAAGGTGACCGCTTTGTGCAGTTGTTTTCTACGTGGTTTTCTAGCTTTTTAGTTTCTTTTAAAAAAAAGAGTTTTTAATAGACAAAATTAAATGTATTCATTACCTAATAAGTGTGTGTTGTGTGATTAATTGGTGATGGCTAGTCGAGAAGGCAAGATATTCAAGTAGACTGTTAGGAGCTGTAAACATTTTGTTTAAAGCTTTATTAAAAGTTTTAAAGACGTGTTAATAAAGAATATTATATATAGTTAATAGTTTTTGACATACCGATAGATGGCGTAATGAACAATAAACTACTACGTTTCTGCAATATCTTCGCTTTTTATCGTCTAAACCGTACCCATTAGACAAAAATAATTCGAGAGCGGCGAAGAAATATCTTCGGCTAGTGTAAAAATCTGCATCTCCAATTTGGACAGTGTTCCGAGAGATGGTACTTTGCATTGCAAGGAAATTGCATGCAGTAAGGAGTTTTTCCTATTTTAATTTTCAAATAAAATATCGCATCATTTTAACTTTTAAAAACAATTTTCGTCAATAAGACGTCAGCTTGCTGCTTGGGAGTATCAGCATTTGCCCACTTTCGTGTCTTTTTGTTATCTTTTGCCAATAACTTATTAATGATGGATGCCATCATCTTAAACGCATTTTTTGCCAATAACTTATTAATGACGGATGCCATCACTTTATCTGCAACACGTGGCCTAATAACGGCCAATTGCCCACTTTCGCGTCTTTTTTGATACCTTTTGCCAATGCCTTGCCATTAAAGAGTGTTGGCAATGCCAGTAAATTAAATGTACAACGCCGGCAAACAATGTTATATGGGTAGGTTGTTAATTTTAAATTATAACTTAATTTTTAGCTTCATATATTAAGCCATGCAACAGAACAGATCCAAACATACACAAATGCGTGGAAGAAAATGTAGAAGTACTTAAATCCCACCTGAAGGAAGGCATTCCTGAACTTTTTATACCTTCTTTAAATCCCCTAATTATCCCTCCAACCTGTGTCAATGAAGAAGATCAGGTCAAAGTTACTTTTAAGGTAAATTATAAACCAAATATAAAATTACTCTACAAAAATTTTACCAAAATTCTTAGGTCTCAACTCAGAAAATAACGGCCATGGTGGAACTACCACCAAAGAATACCAATCCATAGAACCCACAAGTGAGATTTCAGCGTACCCTAAAATTTTAGTACCTATCCTAACCAACAGATGGCGAAAGTAGTACGATGTCGCTTTACTAATAGGATTATCATCAGAAATCAACATTATAAATATTTTTACATCTTAGAAAATAAACGAAAAAGTTGTAACGTATTTATATTTTAATTATGGTCTAGGTTCATTATATCAGTGATATATCCTATTTTGAAATCATAAATTTAATAATCTTATGGATACTGAGTCCATTTATCGGGGATTTTATTTTTATTAAATTTTGTGTATATCCTCACTCTAACGATCGGGCCGACTGCTCGTCAGCGACTGCTATCAATTTCTGATGGTAATCCTATTAGCAAAGCGACATCGTACTACATTCGCCATCTGTTGGTCAGGATAGGTACTAAAATTTTTAGGGTACGCTGAAATCTCACTTGTGGGGTTTTATAGATTGGTATTTTTTGCTACCACTTTGTCTCATAGGTGCTGAAAATTCAAAAACTGCATATTTCAGGGCTTGGACAACCTTAAAACATAAACATAATCAGATATCGTTATTAAACCCCTAAAAATCCCTTAGAATTTTATTTTTGTTTTTTTAATATACAGGGTAATCATTTTTAAGTCGGCACTATTGCTAACTTCTTTATTATTAAAGCTACGAAATCGGTTAAATTAGCAAAGTAGTAGCATTTTTTCGCTGAAAAACGTGCTGCCAACCGAAAAACAGTTGAACATCGGGTTTTCGATTTATTACAAAACAATGTACTTTTTATCAAATGGAACACCCTGTGATATTATATCACCATTCGAAAGATCTATCAAAAAGTCTTCATGTGATATATCCAATTTTTAATTGTTTCGAAATTGGCCATCCTCGAGAATTCAAGAGTAAATTGCCACTTTTTAAATAAAACACTTTGTATATTGTATCACCTTATACAAAAAATTTCGTGAGCAGCAACAAATTTTTAGATTAACTTTTACCTAGAAAAATCGAGTGTCAAGCTGGCGTGAGCGGATTTGTGAGTTAATCGATTTTAATCTTTCTTTGACTTTTGGTTTATAATTTGTTGCTGACTCTTTACACCTTAACAAACAATTTCGTGAGCAGCAACAAATTTTTAGATTAATTTTTACCTAGAAAAATCGTGTGAAAAGATGGCAAAAATCGAGTGAAAAGATGGCCAAATGTGACCAAAAATGACTCATAAGACGTCAGCTTGCTGCTTTGGACATAGGCAATGTAAAGAAAAGAGATAGTCTAACGTGAATACCTGCATGTAAACATTTCAAATTGGATAAGTCACATTCCTCCTTTGTTGTTGTTTTACTGGCCGATATCTTAATACTTTATTTTTTAACCAGTATAATACATTCTATTGAATCAACAGTGATATTGGGATTTGGAAATATCATTTTGGGTTTTTATTAGATAGTAGAAATTTTAACACCTTCTCTTAAAATTAAAGAAAAACAAAGTTGGGGGTAAATGTCTAAATATTATCTTCATTTTTAGGATATTCAAATTTACAATGCTGATAACTTTCATGTCAATAAGTTTGATATTGATCTAGTAAATCATAAAGTCAATTTAACAGTCGTGTTCCCGCAGATAAGAATAAAATCGACCTACAACGTAAATGGAAAGTTTCTTGTTGTAACTTTTGATGAAAATGGCCCTGCGGATGGTAACTACAGTAAGTATATTATTTTTAAATCATCGGAAAATTTCTTGCAAATATACAGACTCCACCATTAGTAACTTTGTTATTAGTCAAAATAACATACTTATCTTGGTGCAACTGCAACACCTCAAAGTAAAGCATCAAAATTTTGTTATATTAAAGGGTCCGCCATCTAACGTTTTTTTTTCAACTAAGTGCTTATTTCGTGAGTGGTAACACTTAGCTCATGTTTGATTTGACAGATAATTAGTTATATTCTTCCACTGAACGAATATGGTTGTGTATGACGCTTGAACAACGCTGGGGAAATATTGCGACATTACTTTGAAAATCATGGTAATGTTGCAGAATGTGTGCGAAAATTGCGTACGGATTTTGGAAGAAGAGAAGCACCATCAGCTCCATATGTTCGTTATCTTGTGAACAAAGTGAAAGAAACTGACATCCTCATCGATAAACCAAAGCGTGAAAAGCCAAAAACAGTACGTACACCAGAGAATATTGCTGCTGTGGCAGAAAGTGTGCGTGAAGCGTCATCAACATCAATTCACCGTCGTTCTCAACAATTGAACATTTCGGAGACATCATTGAGACGAATTTTGCATAAAGACCTTGGTATGACGCCATACAAAGTCCAATTGGTTCAGGAGTTTAAGCTAACTGACCATCCAATGCGTTTTCGCTTCGCTAAGTGGCCCTGCGATCGACTTACAGATGATGCCGATTTTACCAAAAAATCATCTTTTCAGATGAAGCTCATTTAGATCTTGGCGAGTATGTAAACAAGCAAAAATGTCGCATTTAGGGCACAGAAAATCCGCACGCATACATTGAAAAGCCGACGCATCCAAAACGAGTCACTGTTTGGTGCGGATTTTGGTCCAGAGGCATAATTGGGCCATTTTTCTTCGAAAATGAGCAAGGAGTGACCGTTACAAGTCAATGGCGATCATTATCGGGCCATGTTGAACGAATTTTTGTTCACAAAATTGAAGATGGGGATATTCGGGATAACACTCGATGTTTTGCGCCCTGTTTTGAAGATTGCATTATCAGCCGCAGAGTTGATGTCGTTTGGCCACCTCGGAGCTGCGATTTGACACCGTTGGACTATTATTTGTGGCGTGCCGTCAAAGATAAGTGTTACGCCGACAAGCCAGAGACAATTGACGCTTTAAAGGACAATATTCGTGAAGCCATTGGTGAAATACAGCTGCACACAATCGATAATGTGCTTAAAAATTGGACCGATCGAGTAGGCTACTGCATGGCCAGCTAGAGGCAGCCATTTGAATGAAATTATTTTCCATTATTAACCGGAAGGATTGTACTTTCAAATAAAAAAAGAAATTTGACAAAATATTCAGTAGTTTTTTTAATAGTTTTTATAAAAAAGTTATTTGACGAACTCTTCATATACTGGGGTGTCTCTGAAAGATGCGGAAAAAAGGAACCACTGATTCCTGAGGCTAAAATATGACGATCTAACCCACTTAACTTACCTGTATCTAGGAGTGGATGATTTCGGAGAGATAGGGTGTTAAAATTTATTCTGGTTTTAGTTCCGGTTTCTTATAAATTATTTTGGTAATAATAAGTTTATTGTGACAGTATTTGGCGAGAAGGAGTTTGGGAAGGTGAGAAATTAGAATCTGCTATCAATTTAATTGTTAACTTTGGGGGAGCCACCTGCGGTATCTTAAACAAGTTAATAATAAAATTAATAACACATTTTCATTTCTCGCCTTCCAAAAAACCCCTTTATGACAAATATTGTGACAATAGACCTAATATTAAGAAAATTATTTATAAAAACTAAAACCAAAACCATTTGACTAAGGTAAGTTGGGTTTTTTAGCCTTAGGAATCTGTAGTAGCTTTTTTAGAGACATCCTGTATAATTTATTAGCTGTAAGGGATGATACTTTGGCATAAAACTACACACCAGAAGTTCTAAATAATGGATTGAAATAATGGACGCAACCGTAACCGTGTAAAAATGTACACACTCCAGCAGTGCTTCGGGGCATGCTCTAGTCAAATAAAAGAATGAAGAGAGTCTTCTTGGGACATTGCGTCATACGGGTCATACGTAATTTTTATTTCTCAACTTTGCTAAAGTGCCGGTTGGTTGGGCAATCTACTAAGGCTTCTGCCTACCATGTTCCACTACGTGCTCTATGGGGATAGCTAGAGAGAGGCCAAGGAAGAATGTTGATCTAGATAAGCCATAGTTACACGAGTAAAATGTGATTATGCATTATCCTACTAAAATTAGGCTTTACCAACACGCTGAACGTAGGGTATAGAAGTTCTAACACTTTATTTATAGTGGTATTCTTTCGAGACACGATCAGTGAATAAACTGATGGAAGGGGGCGCCATTTTATAGACAATCAAAAACTTAAAAAATAAGGTATTCTTTATTAAAGTCGATAAACCTCACCGTTTAGTCACCAATAGACATCAAAGTTTTAATCAGTTTTAATCAAATTATTTACATACATACAGGGTGTCCAGTAACTCAACCGACAAACTTAACAAAATCATTCTACAACAAAAAATAAATTATTAAACATCTTAGTTTTTACTACGGGGTGTTAAAAATATTTAACACACCGTAGTTCAAAAACTAAGACGTTTAGGACATATGTTTATATGAAGTTTTTTTCATATTTTCTGTTGTAGAATCGCCCCGTAAAGTTTGTCGGTTGAGTTACTGGACACCCTGTACGTATGTAGGTAATTTGATTGAAATTGATGAAAACTTTGATGTCTATTGGTGCCTAAACGGTGAGGTTTATCGACTTTAATAAAGGGTACCTTATTTTTAAGTTTTTGATTGTCTATAAAATGGCGCCCCCAGCTTTGCGATATCTGTCAAAATAATAAAGTTATGATGTAAATAAATTTTAAGATTTAGGGAAAGTGCACTCTGGCGATATTAAAAAAGTACTATTGTCCTAAAATTTTAGAATCTGCAAAGCTCAATTTGTATGCCAAATATTAACTGGATTGGTTAAAAATAAATGCAATATGGTGAAAAAACCAAAATAAAAATGTAACTTTGACGGCTTGTAGCTCGAAAACGAATGACATTTAAAAAACAATTATATGAAGCCCTACCCTTATTTTGTCAAGTAGAATCACCCCTTAAGTTTTCGAGCTACAAGCCGTCAAAGTTTGTAAGTGATCGATTTTTAAATCACCCTGTATATTTTTTCTAATCCTTTTTTTTATTATTATGAAAAGTTTTGCAATTTTTTAAAAAATTTATTCTTTTTACAGCTAATTTTGAAGTAAACCTTGGTCTCAAAGGAACACCATACATCGAAAACGAAAAGGAACATCTAAAATGGGAAAAGGAAACAATTTCTATAGAGGTTGAAAAGTCGCATGTTATACTGGAAAAATTATTCGGAAACCATACTGACATAACAGATAAGACAAATAAAGTTATCAACGAAAATATTGATATAATAATTAACGATTTACAACCGGTTATTCAGAAAGTTGTTAGTGATTTTATTTTCGGAGTTATCAATCAGTTGTTTGCTAATTATTCGGTTAAAGAACTATTTGCACATTAATTTTTTTATTGGCTGTGTACAGGGTACTACAAATTTGAGGAAAGGATATCTTTCCCAGGCAGCAAGCTGACGTTATGGTCATTTTTAGTCTAGGACGTCACCAGACCAAAATTATGACGTCGTTGAAGTGGCGTCTTTTCGACGTCATTTTATCGTCATACTAGCTCATAAAAATCTAATGACGTCATGTTTAGAAAACCCAGCAGAAAAATTGTGTGACATTAAATGATTCGTGTCAAAATCCAACCGAAATATCATATGACAGAAAAATAAGACTAATAATTTTAGAAAATTGAAATAGGAAAAAACTTTACCGATAGATGGCGCAATGGACAATAAACTACCATGCTTATTCAACATCTTCGCTTTTTATTGCTTATACCGTATCGATGAGACCAAAATATTTCGAGACCGTTCTGTGGTTGGTGATCTCAATTAGCTTTAAAGGAAATATCCAGGGTTGCCAGATCAGTCAGCGCAATTTACCTTATTGATATTTAAAAATCCCCTAAATTTGCGACTCAAAAGCAAAAATCCCCATTTTTTAAAAAATAATTAGCCGATTGTTTTGAAAATAAGATGCATTCTTCATGCACATGTAATCCCCAAAAACAGGCTTTCTAACGAAAAAAACCGCACACTTCTCTATTTATTAGACATTATGTTATTACTTTAAAAAGCTAATTAAAATATAAGCTATAACATAGCTCATTTGTTCGACACAACGGCTACAGAAAAGTAGATAAAAGACGCGTTTGGGAATCCCAGGCCAGGCAGGGTTATCGATACCAAAAACACGCCGAAAGCCTACTGTCCATAAGAGCAGTTTCCGCTCGCGGATGATAATTCGGCGTTGTGATTGGCGGGAAAAGCATTTTA
This sequence comes from Listronotus bonariensis, assembly GCA_014170235.1. Classification (NCBI taxonomy): domain Eukaryota; kingdom Metazoa; phylum Arthropoda; class Insecta; order Coleoptera; family Curculionidae; genus Listronotus; species Listronotus bonariensis. Next base: position 46,377 of record JACEGR010006710.1, read on the forward strand.
AATTTGTACTAACCAATCACAACGCTGAATTATCATCCGCGAGCGGAAAACTGCTCTTATGGACATCAACATAAGATGGTGCCACTAATAAGCAATTTTGAGAAAACAAATAGTTAGGTAATTTATTTAATGCATTAACATAAGATAGCGCCACGCGGCACTAATAAATAATAGATTGGGAATAATTTGATAAAATAGAAATTGGAATTTATTTAGAATTTTTAGAATATAGATTGGAAAGTTTGCAGTTTGGGTAGTATAGTGATAAAATCTAAAATCCCCTTCAATTCCCCAAATGAAAATTATGTTCCCCCAAAAGAACCCAAACTAAAAAAATACCCTGATATCTTCGGCTTGTGTAAAAATCTGCATCTCCAGGTTGAATAGTGTCCCCAAAGATGCGATTTCAATTTTCAAATAAAATATCGTATCATTTTAGCTTTTAAAAAGAGTATTTGCGTCAATTTTTCGTCATCTTAAAGACGTCATTATGACGTCCTTAACGGGACGTCTTTTATCTGTGACTTAGGGAGGTCAATTTAACGTCATTTTACCGTCATCTTATGACGTCTTTGCTGACCAAAAGTGACCAAAAATGACTAAAAGAGACGTCAATAAGACGTCAGCTTGCTGCTTGGATTAAAAAAACTAAATTTTTATTTTGGCTTTTATCGCTATTTGGGTTTTATATTTAGACCTGGTTTAAGACACGAAAACTCATTTTGCAAAAATGTGCAGAGTTTAACTTTGCCAACCCTCGTAGAAAAGACTAAATATATAGTTAAGGTTTTAATTTTTTTCTATTACTTTGTCCCATTTGTAGAGTGCTGTATATGTTGTTAAGGTATAGTATTATTAAACATGGATAAAACTCCGTATCTACGGTAAAATTTTAACAGGCTGTTAAGTGATTTTTTTTAAAATATAGTTAATACATTGTAAGGATAACTAGTATTTAAAATTGTGTATTTGCATTGTAATATTTTTTATAAAAAATAAAAATAAACAGGCGTTGGTTTTACTTTTAATGTTAGTCAGTGAAAATTATTTAAATTGAAAATTTTATGAAATTTTTTAGTAACTGGCACTAAACTATAGAAACGCTTATAAAGGGTTAGGGAAAAAAGATTTTTTTAAAACAAACATTATAATTTTTGTTGATCGAAAAATTAAAGCATAGACATGAGACACACACCAAATATCTAATAGATGGAATTGACCTAAAAAGAAAAAAATATATTTTTAAATTTGCAGAAAAAAATTGTTAACTCTCCTAATCTAAATTATAAGAAGAATTCTATATTAGTATTTTTTCGTCCTGTTAAACCGGTATTAATGAAATTTTAAATTTTGCATAATTATTTATATTTATTCAAAAATTACACACTACAATTTTTGTGCAAAGCACTTATACACCTCTAGCTATAAGAAAAAGCATTGTTGTATTAAAGGATAATACGTCAATGGAAAAAAGCAGCAATTTTAGCGAAATTTGTGATTAACAATAAAGTTTGATTAACATCAGGTATAAAATTGAAATAAAGAATTCGCTTTTAAAACTTGGAATTTATATGGGAAAAAGGGAAGACCGAAAAAATTTTAGGTCATAGGTGGGTGCCCCTCCCCCCCTTGCCTGCCACATCCTTTGTATTTCATACATATGTAATGGCAAATATGGGTATTTTGGGCATTTAATGATGATATGCCCCCCTCAGGGCTGGTCCGGGGGTGTGAGTGATCATGAAATTAAAAAGTGAGAAGTAAGGAGTAAGGACCTTTTTTTTTTGTTTTTACTTTTTAAATACGTGGGAGTTTTTTTGTAATTTTATAAATTACAGAATGAAAGAACAAGAATAAAAATAGGTGAGGAGACCCTTTTTTTTTGGTCTTCAAAAAATTTGAAAATTTTGTTTCCTTCTAGGGGTGCCAAGATTTTTGTTTTTGGTACCTCACACACTTTTTCTCGGCGTATGGCCCCCCTCAGAAAGTCGATATGACCGCCCCTGGGTTTCTTCCTCCTCCTGGCAGAACCTGCATAGGTTTTCTTCTGCCAGGCTCATAGTTTTCAGGTGTTTATTTACTCTGCAATGACCTGTTAGTTGGCTTACTATAATTTTGACCGCCTTCCGGTTGGAATTCAGAAGGTCTTGTGTAAATTCCGGCAAATATGCCTTTAGGAATATTTTCGCTTCACTCTGTCCTGGTGTTCTTATTTACCGTTTTGGGATTCCCTCATGATCCATGATCTAATAGATGACCTTATTTTCGCATGACGAAATACCCCAGTAGGGCTCGGGACCAACCATTGCCCTGCCAGCCCCCCTTTTTGCCAATTACGCAGGCAATGGTTGGCTTGTTGGACGGACCCACCTCATCCAGTGCAACTACGCAGTCCCGCACCAGTTTAGAGCTGATTTTGCATGAACTGATTGCCCTAAGGGCTGCCTGGCTGTCCGAATAAACTACTATAGTTTTATCCATATAAATTCTTTTGATGATTTCCCTAACACATTATTCTATGACTACACTTTCGGTCTGGAACACAATAGGGTATTGTTTGGAACCCAAGTTTATTTAAGCTTTTGGTTTGTCCCCATATATATATATATATATATATATATATATATATATATATATATATATATATATATCTATATGTTAATAAAAGGTAAAGTTTTTGGCCATGTGGCTCATCAATGACTGTAAAAATAAATAAATAAATAATACCCCTGTAAGAATTCGGCTACTATGGTTGGTTGTTTAAAAATTACGGAGTCTCCAAAAGACAATGGAATACCCCGGGCCCGACCAAGACGGTGACACGTGTTTCGTCTTCGTTAAGACTTGTCATAGCCGCTTCAGGTCGTAGGCACCTTCCTTTCTGTATCCCCTGAATTAACAAATACAGACACCGGTGCCATCTCACCAAGAAATTTAAAAACAACCAGCCATAGCATCTAGAGGTTAAAGGTGGTAGGTAAAAAGTGCGCCATCTAGTTGTAGGTATATGGCAAAAGTTAAAAATGCAACATACTGTTATGCCAACAAACCATATGGAAACTGGCCGCCCATCAGTCTGCGGGTTTGCAGAATTCGGATGAGTAGTTTTGCCAAATCCAGGTAGGTGGCGTACAGCAGTGACTGAAAATATGATAAAAATCATATTGAAAGCAGTATTTTTCACCCAAACTGCGATATAATATAAAAGTGAATGGTTCTTGAGCCTTGATATAAATACATTAATAAAAGGTAAAGTTCTTTGGGCATATGACTCATCAATGACTGTAAAAATAAATAAATAAATAATACCCTGTAAGAATTCGGTTACTATATATATATATATATATATATATATATATATATATATATATATATATATATATATATATATATAATATATATATATATATATATATATATATATATATATATATATATATATATATATATATATATATATACTGGATACAAGCAAATCAACAAATGATGGAACAGCTTCGGTACTGGTCTTGAGTATAGCAACTGACCCTGGTTAGCTCTATTAATTATTATAAACTGCCGGTCACCTAAAACAAAATAAAAAAAAATAAAAAAAAAATAAAAAAAACAAACACTTAAACTAAAAATTTCAGTGGCAATTTTGCCGCCGTTATCATTATTTGAAAATTTAAAAAAGATTGAATTAAAAAAAAATGAAAGTTAACTTATAATTACGATTTTTTTGTTTAGAATAAGTAACTGTATTTATTATTTACCTTAAAAATGCGTCAGCAAGCTAACCATGTGTTATTTAAATTAACTGAAATTAATGGTAACAATGGTACACAATATTTGAAGCATCTCAATTATTTTCTGATTGGTATTAAATTCGTGTTGACAGATTTTTGCAATAGGGCTGAGCAGGGTCGGTTGACTAGAAGATTAAAATTAATTAAAAATCTTATTTGCGCTCGCGAACAGAAGTAAACTGTAGAAATAAAAAGAATACAATACAAGTTTTATTAATAAACATTTGAGAACAATAAAAATATTTATTTTATTTATTATTAACAGATTAGCAACAACCTCTACTTTCAGTGAAAACATCTTGACCAGCAAAATCTTCAATCTACTGAAAGTTCTTGGTCTCGGTCACGGTCGCGCGTTTACGAGGCCAATCGAAGAAGAAGAAAGAAGAAAGGAACTTACTTGTGCTTCATTTCTTTATAGTAGTAATCGACGTCACCAGAAATAAAATAAAAGTACTGTAAACTGTTAACTCTTCATGTTGTAGACATTTTAATATAAAATTTTTAATAGTGAAATGAGTAGGGTCGGCTGCTTAGTGGTGCTTTTTGTTGGGTTAGTGCAATGTGTGAAATCACAAAATCGTAAGTAACTTAAATAGTAGATACAAATTATAACTTTTATAACAAAACTTTAAATTTTTATGTTTTACCCATCTATTATTGATCTGTAATACCTTAGAAACGGAATATGTTATGGTAGCAATTATACCTGCTATCACACCTAGGGCATTATAAGCGGGCATTATGATAATGCCCGCTTATAATGCCCTAATGCGCTAATATGGAAATTTTATTGCTTATCCAATTTTATTTCTCTCACAATAAAGATCAAGTTTATACAGACATATGTATTAAAATAAAATCAATAACTTACCATTTCCTGAAAATATGCCATTAAAACGGTTTCGGTTATTTGAAGAATTGCGTTCGCATCTTTCCAAATACCAAATATGCCATACTCCTGATCATACTGTTGCCTTGATTTAACTGGCAAAAGATTTTCGGTCGCTTTTATGTCATTTTCTATTATATTTTGTGGAATTTCTTCCATTTTGAACAAATCGTTAAATAAAAATGCCAACTGACTAAATGATAAAAACATTAAAGTCAAACTTAACACCAGAGGGTCTTTCCAGTGACGAAAATTTTTGTGCGTCACGCTCCAGGGCTTGAAGCTCTTGAACTGCTCTAAAAGTTAGTCACTGGAACGCATCCTTGACAAGGAAAGAGAGATACTTTAAGAAATTTTAAAATTCCGTTGTATTTAACCTTTCTTGGCTTTATAATAATAATTTCTTTTAAATATCTAATTCCATTTTAAATAAATAATTTTAAAAATCCATCCTTAACCATAAAAACACGTTTGAAGCACAAAACCAAAAGAGGGGTTGGTGCATGAGGGGCAAGGGGAAAGAAAAACGGAGTAGCTCAGGTGCATAACACTTTCCGTCACTGGAACGCCATAAAGTAGAACGAAATGCTCCTGAGCTACTCGGGAGCGCCTCTATTTGCGTCACTGGAACGCCACTCAGTCATTATCTACTTACGTATACAGGTACCGTTGCAACTTATTTTTTATATTGCGAATAAATAATATAATTAGTCATTGAAAACTCTTTGGGTAAAACATAAAGCATTGATGCTACCACGGGCTTTACTGGACTATAATGCCCATCAGGTCGAAATAGCCCGAAGGCCTCTGGTATTATAGTCCTAGTAACTCCCTTGATACATAAATAGCTATTATTTACTCATTAATTTATTAAGCTTTTTAGAATTTAAGTAAGTTCTTATTTTTCAAAGTACTTTTACAAGTTCTTTTATAGAAATTTAAGTTTACAAAATACTAGCCTACCCACTTAGTTAGACGTTAATGATATTTTTTTCTAAACTTATTTCTAAACTCTTTGTTCAATCCTAATAGAGTAAGAGCTCGTGAGCGGTTGACCTTTAAAGCTGAAAGTTTGTCAATGCATGCTCCCAGCATAGGTAGAGGTAATGATAGATTGTGAAGTTTGACTCATAGTGGCTTTGGCAGGTAACGAGGTACCAAAGGTTAATTAATTGAAACAAAAACTTCGTTATTTTGTAAAGTTGAAGCTTTATATGTTACTTGGTAACTATTAAAAGATATTTTTCCAATCGGCAGACAGTTTTGACAGTTCTAACCCTTGGCAGCCAAACATTTTGGAGTGACTCAATGGTCCGACCATGTACAATATTTTTGTTATTTAACAAGATATGACAAAAAGTCTTATATAAGAGTTGTAGGTTTTTAAATAGGCATGTACACAAAGTATTTTGATGTATACAGAGTGTTCCAAAACATTTTTTTTAAATTAACCTTAAAGCAATAACTTTCTTTTTGGACACTCTGTATACATCGAAATATTTTTAGGACATTCTCATTCGAAACCCTACTAATCTCATACAACACTTTTTGTTATATCTTGTCAAATAACAGAAATATTGGTCTTTATCAGACTAGTGGACCACCCCAAAATATTTGTCTGTCAATGGGGGAAAGTGTCAAACTGTCTGGCGACTAAGGAAATATCTTCTAATAGGTACCCAAGTAACATAATGTCAAATTTAGCTTTTACAAAATGACAAAAACCCAAGTTTTAATTTATTAACCTTTCGTACCTGGTACCTGCCAAAGCCACCATGAGTCAAACTTCATAGTCTCCCATCGCTTCTACCTATCTTGGGAGCATGTGCTGACAAACTTTCAGCTTTTACAAAATGACGAAGGTCTGCCGCTCACGAGCTCTTGGACTATAATAAAATATGGCCTATAGCGCTCCTGAATAGTTTAGCTTTCTGATTGAGTAAGAATTTTTATGATCGGTTCAGTATTTCCGAAGATTTACCCTTACAAACAAACAAAGTTACAAACTTTATCTCTTTATAAACTTAGTATAGATATAGATTTTCGATGTAAAAGTAAAAAATGGAACACTGTAAAACATGGATGTAGTTGTAATGCCATATGATAGCATATAGATAAAAAAAATAATTGTGAAATATTAGGCCTTAAAATAGTGTCCCTTACTTTTCGCAAACCAGATGCCTTTTTGGTTAACAATTCGGTTTAAAGGGTTTTTAGAGAAAGTCTAATAGAGGTACTGTAATATCGCTAAACTCAGATTTTGGAGTAGAAAAAATTGTTAGAAAGAAAAATTAAGCATATTTTGGATTTCAAAAAAAAAAAAAAAATTGTTAAATTAATATTAATGTCGTGATGGAAATCGATTGTCACGATTTCTAAAATGTGTACTAACTAATTCAAAGAAAGCAAATGAATGAAAGTAATTGTCAAGAGGTAATGAAAGTACCTGTTAGATAGTAATGAAGAAATGTTTAATTAAATAAAAACACCTAAAGTACTCAATCGAGAAAGTAAGTAATAACAAAAATAATTTAAAAATGTGTTAAATATCTAGCATTTGTTGAAATTTACATTTTCTTAAATAAATTGCAAATAAAAACACTTATATCATCTACAATATACCGGGTGAACTGTGGTGTCAAACTGCTTTAGTAGAATCCTCTTATGAACATAAGCGTAACTAGCCATCAAACCTGGGAGAGGCCTGAGGGAAGCCCCAGAAAAAAATAGGAATGATGGCATACATATTTTCGTATTCAAAAAATCTTGAAGATCCAAAAAAATCCTCACCTCAAAAAATTACATGTGTACAGACCTGTAGTTATAAATTTATCCAAGAAGGTCTACAAACACCTTAACCGGGGTATACACGGTCATGCAAAACTGTCACATCTGTCAAAAAAGCCAAAGCTCTCGCGCAAATTTGACCGTGTGTATTAAAAACTGCCACATCTGGCTTGGCATGCGACTCGATGTTCGAGTTTGATTTTTCGTGGCGCGCGTCGTGCAAACTTGTGTAGGACACATCAGGAAACTTTTCAGTTTAGGGACGTCGTTTACGGGGTTTTATTGTTGGTTTTGAGTTAATAAAATGGCCCTTTGGCGCCAGGAACATGTATTGCGTGATTTTATAGATATGCACCAAAGTTATCCATGCTTTTGAAAGTTATAAGTATCGAATCCATAAAAAAATAAAAAAATATTTTTGCTCAATTACGCTTATGTTTAAGTTGATCCCGCCACCAGCTGACAAAACTGACGCAGAACTGACCGTTACATCTGAATCGTGTATATCAACGGCTTCATTTGACATTTGCTTTCATGCAAGTGCGTTTCAGGTTTGCATGATCGTGTATATCCTGGTTTAGGGGGAGCCTGGACACCACTCAAACTTTACAAACCTTCCATATACAGTTTTGCCTATATGGTTTTTTTTCTGGAGAAGGGGCCTGGTCGTCACTGGTGGACGGCCCCCAGGCTCCCGTAGGTACCAGTGCTTATAAAAATAAGAAAAAGTTCCTATAAACACGATTGTTTTTATTAAATTATTATTGTACATTCGACTATTTTTCAAGCAAAATTTTGCTCAAAATATGTTGAGTAGTTTAATCGATTATACTTAAAAGTCTTGTGATATAATAGAGACATTTTGCACCTCTTATTTTGCAATTCCGTTGTGATTAACGTTATTCTGAGACTGCGCAGTAACGCAAACATGATTCGTTATCGTTATTAACCATACCGGACTTCTTTAATTACGGATGAATACCGAAGAGCTTATCGTTATCGTTATTGTTAAACTGCGTGGTTGCCGGATTGTAGAAATTTTAATATCAATTATTTAAAAGGTTAAAATTTTAATGCTGTATTAATTAAAATATCATTTATACATAGGCTCTAATTAGCGAAAAATTTATAGCAGTAATAAAAATCAAATAGTGTTAAGAAATTAAAACGGACTTGCACTTTTACGGATTATCTAAATCAGTAATTAATTTAGATGTTACAATCTGGCACACTTGCTTTTTATTCTACTACCAAACCCAACCTTACTTTTTGTGTTTTGCTTATACTGTATTGTTTGCATCTACTTTAAAAAACGAAATCAACAGAAGTGTTTGCATATATTTAAATATAGATTTATATTTTATGAAGAATAAAAGTAAATACTGATTTTTCGTTAACTTTAAAATTGGTGAACCACAGGCAAAAATAAGGTTATGTGTCGAAAGCGCAGACGCAAAATTAATTTCTTAAAAGAGGCTGCAAAATCTCTGTCTAAAACTGCTGCCGTAATCGTTATGTTTAATAACGATAACCATAAGGAGGCCAAAAACGTCTGTTATTAAGTGGTGCAAAATGTCTGTATTATATGACTATTCCTCAAGGTAGATTGTCCTGGGTGTCATCTTGTTAGTGGGTAAAAGAAAGGAGATGTCCTTTAAAGGAGGAATTATTAATAAGGCAAATTGTTCTTTTTAAATTAAAAAATACTAAGAGCTGTAGAAGACGCTATTAAGTCTAAAATTAAAAAAAAAATTCTGGACTCAGACAGGTGCGTGTTTTTCTGCTTAATTTGAAAAAACAAAAAATCTTTTGTCATACGGTTAAATTATATTATTTATAAGAATATAGGCGTGTATAATAAATTTTCTTCCACTTGTATCACTACAATGCGAATTTACCTTAATACCGTTACTAAACTGATCGTGGGTCCTCGTTATAGCGGACGAAGTTAATCAAATTCATTTTTGTGACCCATATTAAAAGTTTCAATATAAAAATTACGGTAAAATTTTAATGGATTTTATATAAATTTAATTCTATATACCAGGTGTTTCTAAAAAGTGCGGATCTAACCCAATTTAACTGATGATTTTGGAGATACAGGATGTTCAATCTGGTGTTGGTTTATAATCGGTTATTTTGTTATAAATAGGTGTATTGTCAGAATATTCGGCTAAAGGTAGTTTTGGTAGGTAAAAAATTAGAATCTGCTATCACAACAACTGTACCAAACGGTCAAGTTACCTTTGATTTCGTTATTATTTCTTTTCGTTCATGTGTCACTAGTTTTAAAATTTGACAGTTTGTGAATAAATTTATTGGAAATTATTAAAAATTATTAGTAATAAGGAATTTGAATGACTAAGAAATTAAAAGGAATTTATACTGTTTTAGTATTTTTCTACAAAAAGTAAGTACATACAATTTTCTAAAATTAAATAAAAATGCATAGTTATGAAAAGGATAATTGTCTCCTAAAAAATAAGGAGACTATGATTTTTGTTGCAATATAATGAGTGTGCTGCAAATTTAAAATGATTAAGTTTACATAAATAAAACATGCATAAAATGTTATTCTGGGAAATTTTTATATGGTCGTGGAAAAAATATAGTATGTAACACATGCATAAAGTGTATTTTTTTACTCATGGGATTGCCGCACTCGCCTAACTGCTCGTGCTGTCAAACTTCCCATTCGTAAAAAAGCATCACTTTATGCACTTCTTACATAAATTACTATTACAGTATAAAATGAAATGTCATGATTAAAAAAAAGTGTATCAAATTTTGTGGACATATCTGCAGTAAGAGGAAAGTTATGATAAAACAGGCATTTTTTTTCTTCCTGAATTTCGGAAACAAAGCATTTTTGAACATAATTTTATAAAAAAAAATGTTCCTATTTACCTGCATTCTAGACTGTATTAAGAGGAATATATCAACTTAAAAATAAACCTGTATCCCATATAACATTTTTTGCCGGCAAGGCATTGGCAAAAAGGTATCAAAAGACATCAAAATGGGCAATTGGCCGTTATTAGGCCACGTGTTGCAGAAAATGTGTTGGCATTTATCTTTAATAAGTTATGATGAAAAAATTGGTTTAGGATAATGGCATCCATCATTAATAAGTTATGCTGAAAAAATGCATTTAGGATGATGGCATCCATCATTAAAAAGGTTTTGGCAAAAATATGCTTTTTAGATGATGGCATTACGTTATTTTTTTCTAATGACAATAAAATGCATTTTTACCATCCAGGGAACTAAAATCTGCATAAATAATGCACATGCATAATGTGTGTTTATGTACAGGGTGTTCCATATAAAATTAAATACTATAATTTTGGAAAAATCATAAGAGATACAAGAAAAGTTAAATGCAGAAGTTGTTCAGTGAAATATATTTTTAGTATTTTTATTGTATCTCTTATGGTTATTTCAAAATTATAGTATGTAATTTTATATGGGACACCCTGTACATAAACACACATTATGCATGTGCATTATTTATGCAGATTTTAGTTCCCTGGACGGTAAAAATGCATTTTATTGTTATGAGGAAAAAAATAACGTGTTTCCAAAACCTTTTTAATGATGGTTGCCATCATCCTAAATGCATTTTTTCAGCATAACTTATTAATGATGGATGCCATCATCCTAAACGCATTTTTTTCATCACAACTTATTAATGATGGATGCCATCACATTTTATGCAACACGTGGCCCAATAACGGCCAATTGCCCATTTTGATACCTTGTTGCCAATGCCTTGCCGGCAAAAAATGTTATATGGGATTTGATGTCCAAAATTGTTTACCTTTTTTTCCAAATAGCCATATCTAATAAATACTTTTCTATT
>JACEGR010006711.1:0-57704 GCA_014170235.1 Listronotus bonariensis
ATTCATGTACTGTGTTAGTAAAAAGTACCGCAAGATTTAAATATACAGACTTATTTTTAAGATTGTACTTTTTTTCTAAGACTGTATAGAATGCAAGAAAATAAGAAATTTTTAGGTAAAATTATATCCAAAAATGCTTTGTTTCCGAGATACAGATTGTTAAAGTTTTAAGAAAAAATGCCTTTTTGTCATAACTTTCCTACAACCCCAGATATTAAAACAAAGTTTGGTACACTTTTTTACCACTACAAAACATTTTTTCTGTTAATTCTTTTTATTTTTTTAACATGTGGCGTTCAAACAAGTTTTGTATTAATTTTTTTTAAGAAAAAAAAAGAATCCAATGCTTTTTTTTGGAATCAATATTATTTTTGAAATATTCATTTACTTTGGACTTAATTTGGTTTCTTGTTATTGTTTAGTACGACAAACGGTTTTCGTTTAAAAAAATTAAAGCCATTTTAATGTATGGAAAACCGCTAAAATCTGATATGGTGTTTTGTATATAAAATTTGATTTTGTCTAATTTCTTTTAAAAAAGGTCAAAAACTTTAATTATTACAATTTAATTTTAATAAAAAGAAGATTTAGAAGTTTAAATATTTAATATAGAAAAAACGAAATATACAGGGTAACGCCTTTTCCTTGTCCTTACAGGTATAGCGAAAACTAAAAGATATACCTATAACAAATCTGATTGCGCAATCTTAATTTTAATTTTTGAAACAAATTTAATAGTAAAAGCAAATCACGGCCAACTCGATTCGTTTTGGAGATACAGAGTGTTTTTCAAATTTAGTCAATTTGGCCAGGTACTTGTAACTCGCTTGATATTAGTGATAAAGAAAAAATTTAATGAGAAAAGTTTTAGGGATTATTACGTAGAATTTAGTGGCGTATCTATATTTTTTTATTGACTTTTATTTTAAAGGTATACCACAAAGTTGGGTTTTTTAAATGGAACACCCTGTATATTTTATTACCAATAGAAAGTTTTTATTAAAAGCCGTCAAAAATACAAGACTTAATTTATTTAACTTGTGATAGTTTTGGAGATATAGCCATCGTTCGGAATTCAATAATAAAATAGCATTTTTAAAATGAAACACCCTGTATATTTTATCACTATTTAAAAGACATTTTAAAGACCTTTTAAAAATTTACTCTGTTTAAAATTATTTTTCTAACAGTTTCGGAAATATGAACGTCTAAATCTTAATGCGTATATCTACTATGTTTTTGATTTATGTGGTCCAAAACGATAAAAGATAAATATATCAAATTTAATATTTTGTTAAACCTCTTTAAAATATTTTTGCAACGGTAATATAATATACAGGGTGTTTCGCTAAAAAAAATCCTGATGATGACTATATTTCCGAAACTATTAAAAAATAGATATATTAAATGTGGTATTTGTTATAGCTTTTAGGGAGACCTTCCTGTTGGTGAAGGGTGCTCCATTAAAAAAAAACGAATTTTGTCTTATAACTTTAAAATAAAAATCAATGGAAAAAATGTAGGTACGCCACTATAAATCCCTAAAACTTTTCTATTTACATTTTTCTTCTCTAATATCAAGCAAGTTACAAGTGCCTGGTCAAATTGACAAAATTCGAAGAAGACTCTGTATCTCCAAAACGAATCAAGGTACCCATGGTTTGTTTTTACCATTAAATTTTTACAAAAATTTAAATTGAGTTTACGCAATCAGATTTGTTCTATCTGTTTTAGTTTTCGCTATACCCTGCAAGGTCAACGAAAAGCCGCAACCCTGTACATACAAAACACCATATCAGATTTTAGCTTTTTACCATGCATCAAAATGGCTTTTAATTATATACTTGCAAGATTTCCCAAAAATTCTTTAAATAAAAAGCCTTATTTTAATATAATAAATAAACCAATAAATTGGGCGGGTCAAATTTGGTGTGTTTCTAAATTTAAAAAAAATCGTCCCTATTAGTTGCTTAGATATGATGATGGGACTACACTTTCAGCAAAAAGTACGTTAGTCCCTAAATATCTTTAAAACCGATAAAGCTGTGTTTACAAATTTGGTATTTAGGGGTCTTTAGGTATGCCCAATTGATTAGTAATAGCAGCGTGGCCGAATTTTAATGAATAATATCTCGGCAAATAATAGAGATAAAATTTAAAAAATTTGGGATCTTACCAAAGTTAGCACGATTATTTTAATGCAAGAAATATACCAAGGGCACTAAATAAAAAATACCCCAAACATAACATATACCGTAAAACTGAAACATCTGGCAACACTGAAAATGTTACTGTTTGATACTACTTGCTCAAAAATTTTTAGCTACAAAAGTTTTAAAAAAGCAGCCTAATATCAAGCAAGTTTTATGTACCTGGCTAAATTGAAAAGATTTGAAAAACATGTGTATCTCCAAAATAAATCAAGTTAGCCATGATTTACTTTAACCAATAAATTGGCTTTAAAAATTGAAATAGAGATTGCGCAATTAGATTTGTTCTATATTTTTAGTTTTTGCTATACCCTGCAAGGTCAACGAAAACGCGCCACCGTGTAAATACTGTATTGACGTGTTTTAAGGTATATCGGCCAGTTATCAAAGAGAATGGAGAAGGGGAGAGAAACAGTTGATTTACCCCCACCAATTAAGAAATGGCACACACCTGCGACTTGTGATTGTATTCAGCGACCAAAAGAGCTCGTAAAAGTTTTATTTCATTCTTGCTTAACGTTGGTAAAAAGGACGTGCTTGGTTAAAAGTATGGATTTATTTATAATTTTTTCTTTCAGTACGCACTTTTTACGTAACATTTTTGTGTCTGAATCAATACTATCAGCCAAATATCTTGCGAACTTTCACCGGTTTGATGGTTAACTTAACACAGCGGGATTACTCGTCATGCGCATGGGAGGTTATTTTTCCGGCTTGCTATTGGCTGTTATAAATGTCAAAACTCTTGACTCTTGACTTTCACATGTTCAATATGGCTGATGTTTTGTGATTGTTGTGGCTGTATATTTGTTTTGTGTTTTATTCAGTTTGATTTTACGTGTGACCTGTGTTATAGATATAAATTATTGAAACAAAATTTGTGGAAATTTATGGGTTTTTTAATAAATTATTTTCTAAATTATTTACGTTGTTTTTTTAAATAAAAACAAATTAACACTTTATATAGGATATATTTATGTAACAAAACATTATATACATTAATATTTTATATACATCCCTAAAATATATTTAATGAATATCTTGCTGGAGGTAAAAGCACAATGAACCAATAGAGGATATCTGTGTGCGTCACTCTCTATTTAAAAAATTTGCTTGAACTGTAAAAGACAGACAAATGATCAGTTTAAAAAGTATTAATAGTGATAAAAATTATACTAAAAGAAAAATAAAAAGGCCTAAAGCCTAAACACTTAAAAAACTTAATAGCTGACCCAGTTAAGGTACAAACCAAGATATAGAGTGTGTCTAGTTAAGTTCGTACCATAAGGCAAACTTATTATTAATTTTACGAAAAAATTTAACCATTTGATATTAATTGTTTTCAGTGCTAGGTATATGAAAGATCTTAAAAAATATAAATTTATATTAAGAGGAAAGTACACTTATTTTTGTCAATATTGAAAATTTGTGGAAAAAAGATGTTTAGGATTAGGATTTTTTTCTGCAATAACGAGCATTTTTGAGCTTCTATTACAAAAGTATTTTATTTCAAAATAAGTATCTGGCCAGTTGGTTTTATCCAGTGCCATAAAACGCAAATACACACACAGTAATGTGGAAACTTAAATTTTCATTGTTAATTAAAACCTACAATCTTATCTGCTTCCTCATACCTAAAAAAACAAGTATGTATATATCCAATAAAATGGACCAAGCACAGTGGCCTATGGAAACTGAAATCCTACTACGCTTTTCTTAGTATAAGTAGGTAATATTAACTTATAGACTATAATACCTTTCAACTAAATAGGATCAACATAAATCTAAAATTTATTTGGTTGGTAAGTTTGAACATGCTATTTTCATATATTTCTTAAAATTATACACTTCTTTTACATTTAGTACCATTTTTTATGCTAAATAAGTAATCTCGCAATAAAAGTTTATAGTTTTCAAGAAATAATTCTATTTAGTTCTCATTTCCCTAAAATTTATACCTATACATTTTTCCACATTAACCTATTCCAATCTAAGACAAAAATAGTCTTCTACAACAATAGATTTTAATACACCATTAGCACTAAATTACCAATATTTAGTCATTAAAATATTAATAAATTTCAGTATAAACCACATTTTACACTTTTTATTAATGTTTTATGTATCTTTACTCAATAAATCAATGTTTTTGAATATACCGCCGATTTTGACATTGGGAGTGCGTATGCGCATGCCCTGCCATCCCGCAGACCCTTTCTTCAAATTGTGCCACTTTTCGAAACGGCGATTGATCCTCTATCCTTGTCTATTCTCTTTGCCAGTAATGCAAAGAAAGCGCTATAAGTTATCCAATCCGAAATAGATATGGCACAAATTAGGAATTCTATGTTTTTAAATAAATAAGAATCCCTAAAAAATATATTGTTATGTTGTTAACATCGCATTTATAAATTAATTTGATTTATTCTACCCTACTTTTACTTTAGATGTGGTATTGTGTAATATACTTAGCAACTAATAATTTTTAGGCATATTAAACTTAGCCTGCGCAATTTATTGCGATGAAAATAAATGGAGCATTCTATAAAAAAAAAACAAAAGGATACGTTTAGCACAAAACTGAAAAATTTGGCAATTGTGCCAATATCAGAGTTGGATTCTTTATGCTCGATACCATTCAGATACCAAATTTGGCATGTAGCTTTAGCAATTTTAAAGATATTTAAAAGCCACACTAGTTCTATTTCAACGAAAAAGAGTCATGACCATAAATATGACATTTTAAATTTTACTCAATCTGGATAAGTCGTGAAAAACAAAAGACGATAAAATGTATTTTTTTATGGTTACTTGACTTAAAATAACTTTTTAGCATAACCATAGCGCTCCAAATTATAACTTAAAAATAAAATTTTTGAAACAGAAGTGTCAAAAAATTACATATGGAGTTTTATTGTATTCAGAATGTTGTATTTTTTCGAAATATCATAAAGTTTACCTATGGTGCTATTTAAAATTTAAAAGTAGCAGTCTTGTGTGCTTACACCAGATGTAATATAAAACAACTGAATAAATTAACAAATGCATAATAATTATTAGGGTAGAGATAAATGAAAAAATCTTAGCCTGGGGTGAAATTTGTCACCTGTTAAACCAGAAAATTTTAAAAAGTTGTATTACTTAGCATCTTGAGGTCACCCACTTACCCACCACACAGTTAAAATTTTGGGTGCAAAAAAATTCTTTTTAACATTTGAAAACATTTGACAGTGAACAAATATGCGCATTTTAATCACAAGTTTTACCTTTATGGTTAAAAGAAGCTTGTTATTTTTTTAATTACAATAATAGTCAAATATTTGTTTTTAAACTTATAACTTTTAATTGGCATGAAAAAAGACACTCCAAAGTTTGTAGAACACTTTCAATTTTTTTGCAAGCAAAATTTTTATTTATATTCAATTTTCAAAATTAGTAGGCCATCTTAAGATGCTAAGTAAAACCACTTTTTTTCTTGTTTAGTAAGTGACAAATTTTATCGTCAGGCTAAGAAAAAAATACCCCACTCCAATAGTTATGTCAAACATCGACAAAATTTTATTTTTCTAACTACGAAGGTTAAAAAATAGAGGTAAAACCACCTGTGAGAAACACTCGGTATCTTCGGCATATTATGCAATAGTATTATTTTTAGAAATGAGTAATTATGGGGAAAAGATAATCATGGTGTAAAATAGAGGGTTGAGGAGAACAAACATATATAAAAGATAAATAAGTAAAATAAATAATTTTAGCTTTAAGGCCAAATAATAACAAACAATAAGAACCCTGTAGAATTTACCTTTTGTTTTCTTATTTTATATTTTTTGGTTGCATTTGTATAATTTCAAATATTAAAAATGTTCTTTATTTGTGGTTAGTAGTATAAAATGTATATGTAATAATTTTATATTAATTTTGTTACAAAAAAAATTATATTAAAACGAAAAAATAAAAAATCATAAAAATGTATCTATGGTTATCTAGTCTGGTCACCATGTACCTTTTTGGGAAAATTTGTGTATATTCTCCGAAAATTACGATCGAGGTGTTATTCCATTCGGAATAATGTATAAACAGTTTAAGGAAAAGTCCCGAAAGGGGCCGATAAAAATTTTAAAAGGTATAAACAATAAATGAAAAAAAAAAGAAGGAGTTTGGTTTTTTAAATATCTTAAAAACTATTAAAGATATTTAAAATTTAAAAAGATTAAAAAAAGAAAGACATTTTCTAAAAAAGGTTTTTCCCCACAGAACTGTATCTTGAATATTTATAATTTTTACAGAGCCCCGAAAATAGCGCTTAAGGCGGGGCAGTCTGACTTTTGCGCAAGGTCCGTTTTTCGGACACGGCAAAAAAAATTGTCTTATAAAATATAAAAGTTAAAGAATATTTCTTTTTGCACAATTAGAATACATAAATAATTATCCGCCAGCCAAACATTTTTATCCCCAAATTTTCCATTAGTTATCCATTAGTTAATTAACAACTTTTCTTTAATTGTATGTTAACATAAAAAGCCCGATTATTATTTAACTACAACCTTAAGATTTTTTCACGTTGTTCAGCTATTCCTAAGATGTATGGAAATAGAGTCCCGTTAAAAAAATGTTCATTTTCTTTTTTTTATTAACAATCAAAGACTGTAAAAAATCACAAGTTTGTGATGTGTTTAGTTGTTTATAACTTAGCAAATTTTTCTCGGCTCCTTTCGAGACTTTTCCTTAAACTTTTTATACATTATTCCGAATCGAATAACACCTTGATCGTAATTTTCGGAGAATATATACAAATTTTACCCAAAAAGGTACATGTTGACCAGACTAATCATGGTAAATTTAATCAACCTTATACCTTTTTTGTATACTACATATTCCACAAGTTCTGCAGAGTACGTGTTTTTGCTGAAGAGTAAAGTACCTTTTTTTGTTTATATCAAAAATTGTTATAAAGGAAAAATATTTTAGCCCTATGCCCCCTGCTGACCTTATAATATTGTCAAAATTTAAAAATATTTTAACGCCTACTTTTTGAGTAATCGATCGCTGCAGTTCATCTTAGGACAATCTGTATTCTAATAAATATATTTAGTACGTATATTCTTAAGAAAATGATAAAAAGCGTGTTTTCTTATAAAAATAGTGCAAATATAGAATGTTATTTTTATCTTTTTCATATTACAAGGTATTATAGGTGATTATCGCCAGACGCCTTTTTCTAAAGGTGATTCCAAAGATCATTGGTAATAGCTTCTAAAATTATTTGTGCAAATGTTTGAGCTCTATAAAAAGTTGTAAAATATGCACAGAAATTTTATCTTTTATAAATTAAAAAAAATTCCGGAACAAAAAATATAATTGAATCTTTTAGGATATCCAGATTTTTTATACCATTTTAAATATTACTTTTGTTATCAAAAAAAAACATATATCTAATACTTCAAGTCTAAACGCACTTTTAAGATAGTCAAACCACGATCTATAATAACATATAAACTTTTACAAACATTTAAAAAATGTAAATCGTAATTAATTTTTAAACAACCATATATTCTTTATTAACTTTAATCACTTGTAATCAAGGCCGCCACTGATTTTTTTTTTTAATGTAATAAGTAAGGCATGGTACCCACATCAAATATTACCAGACGCTAAAGCAAAAAGTAAAAAAAAAAACTTTTTGTTTTGGAATTTGCAAAACAAGTTTATTCTTTATTAACAGATGATTGAATTATAAAAAGAAGTAGTTTATTGGAAGACCTTAATTTTTCAATAAAGGGCCTCGCAGGTACTTGTTCGCCTACGCCAGAATTTTATGTGTTGAAAAAATAAAACGGTCTGTACTTAAAAGTTAACCTTCTTCTTGTCCTTATTGCCATCCTCATCGACAAACCGGGCCTCGCGGATACGATTTCACCTACGCCTGTTTTTTCTTACGCTGCGCAACTGGTTTTTTTATCAATTATATAAAAAACAATTTTTTTATTTTTCTTTTTTAAAATCCTATAGGCACCATATCTCGTGATTATTCTGTGCCCTTAGTTTTAAACTATTTAAATGTATTTTTTAATGTAAACGATAAACTATAAGTTAAAATAAATTTTATAAACCACATAAAAACCATGACTTGAGATTGGTACGGTCACCAGAGTAAAGTCACGAGACTTTGTTAAATAAATATGAAATAACCCGCATGACTATAAAGTACCAGAAGGTCATCCGAATGTTTTTAAAAAACAAAAACTAGCAATGTCATTAGTCCGTAACAAGCAAATATTTGTTGTTCAGTCAAATTAAAGTTAATTCTTATATAATACTTTAAGGGGGGTAAGGTATTTAATTTACAACTCACGTTTTCAAAGTCGGTGCCCCTGATAACTCCAAAACTACTGCACCGATCCTTTTGAAATTTTAAACACTATTTCTGTACATCATTTACGAGGTAACGCTGTTGAGTTTTTTTAAGCGCATTGGTTTAAGGGGGGTAAGGTATTCAATTCACAACTCACGTTTTCAAAGTCGGTGCCCCTGATAACTCCAAAACTACTGCACCGATCCTTTTGAAATTTTAAACACTATTTCTGCACATCATTTACGAGGTAACGCTGTCGAGTTTTTTTTTCATAATTTTGATTTTGCAATAACAAATTAGCCGATTTTTTCCCACAAAATTGTGTTTTTCACTTCAAAGTGTTCGAAAAAATGAAAAAATTTGGAAAAAACAAAAAACTCGACAGCGTTACCTGGGGAAAACTATTATCTAACGAATGAACTTTGATTTTTTGATTTCGGATGATCCAGCACCAAGTTATGAGGGCACCGCAATTCAACTTTTTTCGAGACACGTCCGAACAATTGCTGCCATTGCCGTATTTTTTAATATTTTTTGTAAAAATTTGATGAAACATTCTTCGAATGTCATACTTTAATGTACCATTGGTTGAGTAAATAAATTTTAACTGTGTCGTCAGAAAAAAAATCACGAAAACATGGCTTTTTTGTACGATTTGACCTTAGCCCCCCTTAAATGATGCAGTATGTTACACATTTAAGGCACACCATTAGGATTTCAGAAATAGTAAGTGACGCAGGGTTGGTTACACAACAAGCTGTAATATTTTTATATTATATAATACATAACTTAAAATACAACGATTTTAATTTCATCGATTATGTTAATTCAAATGTACCAAAGATTAACTTAAGAATGTCAGTAGACCGTAAAATATTTAGTGTAGACCCATCTAGCTTGTCTCCTTTTAGCGGTATGATGGCTGTGGCAAACGAGCTTCTCAGGGAGGTCCAGACAGATTTCTTCAGTGATAGTTTAAAAAACTGAAATTTGTACTTTAGTAAATGTCTTTGGTTTTTTCATTATATGTTATGGTTGTTCCGTCCTTCTTGTTTAGTATGTAAGATTGTTTTTTCTTTGTTCGCTAGTTTTAGAATCTTTACATGTAAATACCTATTGTACTGGTGTTTGTAAAGAATACAATAAATAAATATATAAATAAATTAGAATAAAGTTGCGCATTTTAAAGTTTACTAAAATTTTATTCCAAAAATTAAAGGTTGACAATCATTTAAAAATTATCTAAAAAATGCAAAGCAGTTTTCTTTGAGTATTATTATTAAAGCCATAGTTTAAAATAAATTATTATTTTATTTTTTTCAGTAGAAGTCCCTAAGCCAGTAACTAAAATGACTTCATAATAAAAACACTTTTAAAACCTTTTTAGGGGTGTTTCTTTTGATGAGTCTACCACGAATATTCATACCGCCCTATATGAAAGCGGCGCTTTAATCCAGCATGTTAATGTAAAATGTTGGATTGGGCAAACGCGTCACTTTTTTGTTGGACAAGTTTACCATAATATTTTCTTAGGCAATTTGTAAACATTGTGCCAAAAATCTTAAAGCCTAGTTCAATACCCAAAACATATATTTGAGACTTATGGTTTCATGACTGTTATCCATACCATTTTTGTCAAAATGTTAAAAAATGACGCGTTCGCCCAGTCCGACACCCGAAACATTGGATATTGACAGGTTGGGTTAAAGCGCTTCTATGTATAAATATTTTTGGTAGACTCGTCTAAAAAACCCTCCTAAAAAGGTTTTTTAAAGTGTTCTCTATCATAAAGTCCATTTTATTACTAGCCCAGGGACTATAGGACTAGGTAGCCGATTTTGGGACCTATGCCCGCCGGAATAGCTTATTATCTGAAAATCTCTAAAGTCACAAAATATTTAGGGATCTTGGCGACGCCATATTTACGGCGTAGTAGTAAGTCAAACGTCATCTGTCTGATATTCTATATGAATAATAAAATACAACTCTTATAAAATTTAAGGGTAGTATTTGATTTTACCCAAACTTTTTACGACTAACGAAAAGCATTTTTCATAAGCTTTTCAGAAAGAAGCCACATAATGGGTGTTGCCATTTAAGATTTTTAAGTAACTATGGGTGCAGCAAGAAGATAATAGAGGAGTTTTAAAAAATTGGTGATTTATATTCTCCTAGGGTTTTATAGAAACGATATTTTTTTATTTATTGTTTTTTCTTTACCTTTAACGTGTTTTAAACTTAAAATACATCATATACCTACTATAACGAGTTTATTGCATAAGTTCGTTGACATTTCTATTTGCAGGTAAGAAGGTATACATTTTTTTATTTTTGCTTATTGATATTCAAATATTAAAAAAATATATACATAATATGAAGGTGACTCGAACACAAAACTTTAAATCTTAAATGTAATAAAAAAATGCGTGTTTAAAAATTAATGTTTAAAATTTAAAATTGTTAAAGACATAATTTGAAATCTTTTAAAATGAGTAATTACTAACCACTGTTACTCACTAGCGTACCAAGGGAGGGGGCTGGTTCTCCCCAGCCCCTTATTAGAGGAGGGCCCCAAATGCGGGTCTTCATACAATATAAGGTACATATAAAAGTTTAGAAGCGTTATTGTAAAGGCTTTTGTAATATCTTTGTAGCAAATTACAAATGGGGGCCCCAATTTTGGTAAAGTATATCATGTTAAGTTGGAAGGGGGTTCAATTTGGGTGTATTGGTAAGGAAAAGAATAACTTTGAACAAGTAGGTAACACAAAAACGTGTCCCACAAAAAATAATTGATGTGTTTTAAAATTTTTTTTTTGGTTAATTACACAAAAATACAAGTAGGGTACAGTAAAAAATAAAGTTTGGTTTTTTGGTTTTATTAGACATTATAGGCAGTTTAAAACTAAAAAAATAGGCATCTCATATACATCACTGTATATAATTTTGTTTGGTGTTACTAACCCAAGTGAAATACTTTTAGAACATCCCTTCTTTATGATAAATATATTTTGTGGATTGCGGCTTACAACAGGCATGCTCAGGTTTTAAACTTTTCCTTGATATTTTGGTTTTTGGTTATGTTTAATACAAGAAAATTTTAATCGACTTCAAAGGAATATACCAAAAATATTTAGAAGGTTAAAACACACACAAAATAAAACAGGATTTTAATAATTCCTTTGTATCAAAGACAACATAAAAATAGTTTTGGTCAAAAGCTTAAGCACAACATTCACTAAAGATTTTTATTTCTTTAAATGTTTTAAAGTCACCCAATTTTTACCACTTTGTTAAATAAATAATAATTTTATTTTTTAGCTTTTTTTAATATTGTACGTTTTGTATTCTCTGCAGAGTGACGCTTAATTTTTAACAATGCAGAAACTCAAGTATAGGTGCTCTTACCCAATGATTTTAAGTATTTTTAAAGGTATTTTTTACGGAAAATATTTTGTACCGCTATAGTAGTAGAGATCCAAATAGGGGGCGACCTTTACCCATCTGTTTACCGGATAAAGACTGTTTTAAATAACAGTGGCGGCTCGATCATTGGAGAACAGGAGAAGCTAAAGTCATAAAGACTATATAAACACAGAAAAGATCGGTATTTTTCTGGGGTATCGCACCTATTTAAAGCAAAATACGTAATATTTGCATAAGTGCAAACAAAAATTGTGTATTGCTGCATTAATGGTTAAATTTATGGGGATGCTAAGCCTCCCTTGCCTCCTCCGACGAGCTGCCAGTGTTAAATAATATAGTATTTATCGCCATAGAGTTCCCAAAAATACAGGGTACTTCATTAATGCGTTGGGTTTCTATACCGCCCAAACTATGACAGTTTCGTTTAAAATGGTATATAAACTAAAAATAAAACTCTATTTAAAAAAATACTTTGTTTATATACAGGGTATTCAAATTTGCCCTACCAGAATTTGATATTTTTTTTTAATGGAACATTCCCACTATTTTTGCATATTTGGGGCTGTTTTCTCTTTGTGTATACATGTGTACAATATAAGACCTAATAATTTATAATTTTGTCAGAAAATTTAATTTTCTTTAAAAAATATGAAGATACATCGAGACAAAAAAATTCAAGTCGACAATAACGTTACTGTATCCAAAAAAGCAAGTTTAGGCTAATTTTAATGTACAGGGTGCCCAAAAATATCCCTACAATAATCAAAACACAAATCGGTTTTCTCTCGTTTAGATTGGAACACCCTATATATTATTATTTGGTCTAATAGAGGTTTAGTAGGTTAAAAAAAATTATAATCAACTCAACGTTTTTATTTTTTTTTATTTTAAGTTATTTTGATTTCAAAAATAATCATTTTTTTAAATCTATATTAGTAAAAAGGCCATTAAAACTACAATCAGTTAAAAAATTATGGGGAAATATTATTACTTAAAGGTCTATACAGTCTTTTGTCACTTTATTTTAAATGTTTTTCTTATAACAGGCCTATATTTTAAAAAACAATATGTGCGTCTATTGAAAAACTTTAGGTGTGTTTTTTTATTATTATATGATACACTTTCCGTGTTAACAAATCTGAACCAAATTTGTACATTTTTTCGTCGGAAGCTCTTTTTTTTGGCAAACGTTTAGCGTAATTCCTTCTTGTAGATAATTTCACTTACTTTCCATAAACATATCAAATAAATTATATTTGCCAAAATTCATTGTAGTAATTGTTGGAAAAAGGTACTTAAGTATAACAGCCAGCAGATAAAGAAATCTTCAAAATGTGAAAATGTATTTAAACAAAATATCTATCCAAGCCTACTATGAATTTTTTAACGGACGCCCTTAAACATATTTGGAAAATAAGCGTATTATAAAAATGCATTTGGAATACAGTGCTGAAAGATGATACATGCACTGGTGAAATATAAAATGTGAGACAGAAAAACCGGAAAAAATATTGGTTTCTTAATATATTCAAATTAATCGTAATTTTTACGTCAGAGAAACTTAAAACTTAGGAGGGATAAATGCTTTAAGTCTGTTATCAGAATTGTTAATTTGCTTAAGCTCTTTCAGACTAAATATTATTATACAGGGTGTTCCATTTAAAAAACCAATTGAACTTTTGAACATTGTGAGGATATTTTTGAGCACCTTGTTTTTAAAAAGTATATATAATTTTCTTAAAAACTTAAAACTTGATAAGTTTAATATTGCACACATGTATAGACAAACATAAAAAATTCCCAAACCAAATATGTAAAAACTTTCGTGGTGTTCTATTTAAAAAAATGATCAAATTCTGGTAGGGTAAATTTGAGTACCCCGTATATGAATAAAATATTTTCATAAAATAGAGTTTTATCTCTAGTTCATATACCATTTTGAATAAAATTTCTAACCGTTATAGTTTAAGCGGTATAGACGCCCGACACACTAATAAAGCATCCTCTATTTATTTTTAAAAAAGTAACCTCAAGATTTTTGACAGACCTTATATATTGGCAACTCTTATTTTTTAATAGATACTAATGCTGGTCATTAAAACATTTATTTTTAAAATAATACATAATGTACTAAAGTTTATTTTTAAGTTCAAAATTTTAATATTTTCCACCATTTAATTTATAAAATCGAAGAAAAAAATTATTGATTTATTATTACTCATGTAGTATAAAAAAAAATTGCCTTATAAGGGGTTACTTATTTTTTTTTTAATTGGTCATTGCTTTAACTATAATTTTGTTGATACCTTTCTTTAAATACTGTCTTTATTATAAAACAGTTTTTATCCGATAAACAAATGGATAAAGGTCGCCTTCTATTCGGATCCTAGACTATTATATAATTTAAAAAATTTAACTTTTTTCCATTAGTTTTTTTTGTAATAAGAATTTACCGCAAATAATTATTATGTTTATAAAAACGGTCAAAAAATTAGGGACCCATTTCTAAAATAAATGTTCAAAAGAAGGTCATATAAATATTAGGGGTAGTATATATAAAGTATAATTCCAAAAACGTTTTTTAAAATACAAATTAAAAAAAAACACAGCTTTTTGCTTATTTGATTTTTTACATATCTTGATTAATTTGCAAAAGGAAAAAATTGAATCCAACCCAAAAAACATGATAAAAACAATGTTTTGGTGCATTCTGTAATATTTAAGAAATACATAATAGTTTGCATTAGGACGTAAATAATAAAAATTAAATTAATATCTTACTGCTATTGCCAAAAATTTAGATTTAATTTAGTAAATATAGCTATTTGTTAGTTGTATGAAACTCCTATTCAATTATTTTTTAAAAACTTGTAAGTACTTTATATCCTGATCTTTGTCATTAACCAGAACTAACTTAGAATATTTTGCTCTGATTTTTTCTATCAGACACACATTAAGCTTATTAGGCATATTGGTTAAGAAAGTAGGTATTGGGATATGGGTCAGTAAAGCAACGATGTATATATGTAACTAATCCAATCAAAAATTTTTACATGCAGGTATTCACGTTAGATTGTCTCTTCTCCTCACATTGCCTATGTGCTATATTATTTAGCTAATTCTGTATACATTTAAAATTTGTAAACTTTCTTATTTGTTTAAGTTTAACACCAAATAAATTCCTCTCTTTTCCTTTCTCTCATCACACTTCTATGACACAATTATATTCAGTAAAATGTATAAAAAGTCTGTAACAATATTGAAAATTTGAATGAAAGTGGTACTGAGAATTTAAATGATACAGTGGCAAAAATAAAAAGAATTAATTTATTGCCAATAAAATTGTTTGGTAATTGCCAAGCAAAAACAAAAACATTTTGCCACCTATATCCAAAAGAAAAATTATATAATCCAACACCTTTTAATTTTATGCACTATTGAATAATAAAAGAAGACAGAAAAAATGCATTTAATTGTAAATAAAAGAAACTCGTCTTTAAGTAAATAATTAATAAAATTGGTTTTCATTATTTCTGCAAAACGAAATAAGTTTTTTTTTATAAAAATTATTTTATAATTAAATAGTGGCATTTTTACGTTGTCATCAACAGACTAGATACTACAAAGGAGTGGAATTGAGCCCTGAAATTTAGCTGAAATTGTTTTTTTTAAATTACTATTATTTAATAGTGTAGAAATAAACAAAACTTGTTTAGACCTTACCCTTAAATTTCTATATTTTTTTAACTCTGGCAATAACAAATTTAATTTTATTATTGTGTTTTTTATTTTAATAGCGGTCCTAAATTAGAGCACACGATTAATTATAATTAGCTTCTATAATTATCTGGAAAGGTCTAAAGCAGACAGCACACTATCGCGGAACGGAACGGAATGTAAGCGAACGGAAATTTTAAAAGCATATAACTAAATAGGACTTCCTCGGTATTCCGACCCGCGATAGTGTGCGGACATCCATTTAGTTATATGCTTTTAAAATTTCCGTTTGCTTCTATTCCGTTTCGTTCCGCGATATGGTGCTGTCTGCTTAAAGCAACACCAAAGCGAGACCAGTGCTTCCTCCTATTCAAATGTTTACATGTGTCACAAAGTCAATTGCAAGCATATATCTAACACGACGTGAATGTATACCGGGTGATGCATCGCCGGGCAAGACATAGGAAATCCCATGTAATTTTTAATGGGGTCAATTATTGGCTCCCCTAATTATTTTAGAGAAAAATTCTATTAAAGTTTATTAAAGAGCATGCAAATCTACGTCCATGGTAAAAACTTTAGATTTTTCGGTTAACCCGTTTGCCAGTTAGAGGCTTATATATTTTAAAAAATTATTACATTATTATCGCCTCATATTTATGAACAACAATAAAAATACCAGTTAGCGTGACATAACGTTGTCATTTTGAAATTTAGTGCTTTATTATTATCAAAAAATCGTACAGTGAAAAGCTTAAAGTTGTATTTATACAAACGAATTAAGTTAAGTTAAACTAAACTAGAGTAACAAATTTCAAGAACTTATGACATTTATAATATTTACATGCTTCAATAAATTATTAATATTATTACAATAATTAATATGTTGGAAATCTAGATTAGAGTAATTTTTATCCTTGTATATCATGCTTTTAAATGGCCCCAGAGGAAGAAGTCATTTGGCGAAATATCAGGAGACCTGGCTGACCAAATTATGGTGTAGGTCAATAACATTTCCATTAAAAGCATTGTGTAAATATTCCCGAACAGCCAGGGTATTGTTTGCCGGGCAGCCACCCATTTAGTACCAAATTTCCTGATTTTCCCTGGACACATCATTTAAAGTGGGTAAAATTAGTTCTTCGAGTACATCCAAATAAAATTCTGCATTCAAATTTTGATTAAGAAAAAATGGTCCAATAATATGTTGTCCGAAAATCCTCGCCTAAACATTTACTTTCTGTGGATATTGCGTCCTCGTTTCGACAAATCTGTGTTGGTTTTCTTTGCTCCAGTATCTGTAATTTTGATGATTGGGATTATTGTTTAACGTAAATGTGCACTCATCAGTAAAACAAATATTTTTAAAAATTCCCTGTCCATGTTTGCCATTTCCATCATGTCAAAACAAAATTCCTGCCGTCGTATTTCATCCTCATTCCTTAGCTCTAGATGTCTTTCATATTTGTATGAAATGTATTTATGCCTTTTCAAAATCCGGAGCACTGTTGATTGATCTTTTCCTATGATATCCTATATAAGTTTCCTTGTACTCACCTTCCCTTTATTTTTTTCCACGTGCAATAAACTTTCCAAGTCTTTATCATCTCTTACATTTTCTTCTGTTTGATACTCCCTAGCTTCACATCTGCAGTTATTTATTACTGTGCCTTTGGTCTCAAATTTTTTGATTGTACTATCGACTGTTGATTTTCCAGGTATCGGTCTATTCGGATACTGAGCAGCTAACATGTCTGACACCTTCTGGTAACTATTTCCTTGATAGTATCATTTAATCATTAATACTTTTTCTTCAGTAGTATAACTCATGGTTAATCTTTTCGCCCTATGATTTTTTAATAATAATAAAGCACTAAATTTCAAAATAACAACGTTATGTCACGCAACTAGTATTTTTATTGTTGTTCATAAATATGAGGCGATAATAATGTTACAATTTTAAAAAATATATTAGCATCTAACTAGCAAACGTTTTATTTATTATTTCCTAATAAAGCAATGAAAAAAATATTTAACTAACCACATTTACCATGACCACCCCAATGTGACAGTGTTGCATGACCATCTATAGCTCTCATGGGTCAAAAGTTTTTAAACCCAGAAAGTGCAATAATGCACCCATCTGGGAAAAACAATTTTAATATATTTTTTTTGTTTTTCTTTAAAAACTGTTAAAAAGTTTCTTCTACTAGGCAAAAGAAAAGGAGTAACTAAAATATATGTGGGTGGACCTTTTTTTCTTGCTTTTTAAAAAGTTTTTAACACAAAACACCCAAATACAATTTCAAAACTCGCCGCGCCTGCTTCTTACCAAGTAAATTACTTGTGCTTTTGCTTTTTATCAAAGGCAATTGTAGTTTCGCTATAGACACCCATAACAATGCTTAAACAGTACCTATAATTTGCCGCTTCATAAATTCCGCCAAACCAGCGTCCAAACTGATGCCAAAAATTTAGCATTGTTCTGGGAGTCTACAGTGAAACTACAATTGTCTTTGTTTTTATTGTAGTCTGCAAAACACACTGTACGCGTAATATGTCATCAAATAAAACACAGTAATTTGCCTTACAAGGACCACGACAAATCCATTTACAAAGGCTTTTAAATAAAAATTGCGTAGGCAAATAGAAATTATTGCTATCTAACTAGGCAAATAGTATTTGTAAATAAAATACACCTTTTGCACAGGCACAAAATGCCTCAAATATCCATTTGCCTGCGACATACAATATGAGCAACGCTGATTCGTTCATCGGCAAGCAATAGAATACCAAAACAAGCACTATTAGTCATGCATGTTTACATACCGGGATTTAGTTAGATTGTCTTTTTTCCTTACATTAACTATATGTTATGTTATTTAACCTGTATATACAAGATAAATTTCTTAGAATGTTATTTACCTTTAAAATTAGAATGGGAAAAAAATCCCATTAGAATTATAACTTCTGAACTGTTGTTATAGTATAAATGATATTGGGGCAAGCATATATAACCTCATATCAATGCTTTTTTCATAGGTAGGGTCCGCTCGTTTAGTAAAGAAGCTACTAACGTCGTCATTATCTGCGCGAAATCTCTTATATCTCTCTTTACCATAAAAGTAGTCATTTTAAAGTTTTGATTTAAAATAAAAAATACGATTTTAACGATAAGTGGAGGGAGTAACAGGAGATTTCGCGCAAATAATGATGGCGTCGGTGGCTTCTTTACTAAACAGGTGGACCCTACACGACAGTTCAGTAAGTCGGGATTATACATGGATAATTTGCTTTAACCGTTTGATTCCTTTGTCATTTTGCTTTAAAAAGGTATAATTTATTTAAATCGATATCTTGGTCCATTAATCCAGACTTACCAGCATTTTTGAGAAAAAACGATACAATATGGTAACATTTTTATATATGGTGTTTGTAAGCCTCTCAAACATTATAATAAGGATTAAAACTATTTTTAATAATTTTACCATATTCTTTCTTAAAAAATTAAAATTTTAGTGCATACAAAATAATGATATGTCGGTATTTTAAATACGTTTTTTTTTTAATGCTACAAAATATTAACGCAAATAGGGTATACCTCTTTTTGTAGAAATTTGTCACCTGTGTAAAAAATGCATACATAAAATTTAAAAAAATCGGTTCACCCTGTATAATCCCGACCTACTGAACTGCCGTTTATCTATGAAATGCAACATTAGCAAAAAGTTATTTAGTTGTCCAAATATTGTTGATAGTGGCAGCAGTTTAAAAGTAATATTATTTTAAAAAGTTTTCTATTCTAAATTTAAAGATTAATTACTCCCTAACGAAGCGCGGTGAAACTTTTTTGACAATAAGTAATGTAATAACATTATTTAAGATGACTCAAAAACGAAAACCGGCAGAATAATAAAATTTTATGGAAATGTTGCTGTTAAAAAATACACTTTTTGAATATTTCTGCACTTTTTTAAAATAAGGAAAGTAGTGGAAATAGAGTATCCATAGCGTCCTAGCTAACTTAATTTCAAAGCAGACCGACGCAATGACCTTAAAAATTATAAATTTAAATAGCCTCATTTATTTAAAAAAAAACTCTATATTTTTTTATTAAATTTACCAGTTTAAAAAAATTAAAAGTTGGCGAACCAATGGCACGCGTGCCCAAGTTGGCACTGGACGTAATAAAATTGGGCACGCGAGCATGTTAATGTTTGTTTTTAATTATATTTTAATATAAGTGAAGCTGAAAGAAAATAGCTGAAGACCTTTTTGGACGTGATAAAGTCTTATAATTCGATGGAGCCGGCTGCACACACAAAAAACATGACTCATGCGGCGTTCCATTTAAAGCTTGAAATGCAAGCGAGAGCGCGAAAGAGTCACAATTAGCCTTCGCGTTCGGCAGCGTTCGACATCTGTTTCTCTCCTACTTTGAGCGGTCCGCTTGCTATAAAATAATACATTTACATGTTTTCATCAAGTAGGAAGTGCAGTGAAAAGTGAATGTGGTGTAAATTATTTTTTTCTTTTGAAAAATTCACCCATTTTATCAGTATTTCCTTATGACGTTGTCACGTTCAACTATCGTCAGTTAACCGACTTTGCAGACACCCGATTTTTTTCTCTTTAAAATTTTGACTAACTGAACAAAGTATTGAACGGCACGGCAATCTTTTGTTTTTAAGTTAAAAGTAAGTGATGCTCCTTTTTTTGTCTTTAAAATTTTTTGACCCCTAAAAAATAATTGATGGCTCGCCAAAGACATTATTTTAAATTTTTCTACAAAAATGGTACGTTTATACGAAAAGGTTTATTTCATTCATATTATTTTATTTGGCATTACTCCGTAGTGCAAATAAAATTTTATTTTGTTTTTAAGATACAAAATAAATACATTTTTTTGCGATATCTCCTTGATGGTTGACTGACTCCATGTTTATAAAGCAAACTAGCCTTTATTTTAAACAAAAAATTAGCGCCTAAAATTGTTCGCATTTATTTGGAAACACCATGTGTACTCTTTTATTTATATTGCCCTACAAAAAGTCAAGGATGCTGAGGTTTGGTGGCCATTTTTAATAGGATCTATATTTTTACATGGAAAAATAGAAATTTTAAATTACTGCCTAAAATTTATACCTATTACCACAGTCATTTTTTAAAGCGGAAAGAATAAAATAATTAGGCAAATGTCATTAACAAATATGTGTGTTTGACCCCTTTAAGCCATGCCGTATTTTATTCACTTTACTACTTACATTGCTACTTATTAAAAAAATACAATTAAAAAAAATTGGTTAAGTCTTTTTAAGCTTTTTAAAAACTCTTTTTATAAAGAATATCATTGTTAAGTTTTAAAGTTATTAGGAAACTGTCAAAAAGAAAATTAAAAAAATCTCTATAATGCTATCACAAAAAAAATACAATTTTAATACACTTCCCAAGATGCTAAGGCGGTAGGTAGGTTTTTTTTAATTGCCGAGTCATTCCACCCCACCGTATTTCTAGCTTTTTTCCCTCTGACCCACTTTTAAGAAATGGTTTAAGAAAATTTTTAGCATTTGTTGCTGGTGCAAATTTAATATAATATGTTTTATGTAAAATTGATCATTTTTTTTGGTCAAAAACCTAATGAACTTTGTTTTGCCTGACTCTTTATAACGTTTCTACAAAAATATTAAGTTAACTTAGAATCCGGCGCGCAACTTGGATTTTAATTTTTGTTTTATCTAAAAAATGAGACAGAGGACCAACATAAAACATATACCTGATACTATTTGCCTAAAGAGGAACAGTTTGGTAAAAAAATATTTTGGAATTTGCGAAAAAATTTGTAGTTTTTGGTTAGCCCCCAAGACATAATCAAAACTTTTATAGGCAAATCCTCCATTCCTATTATTTTTTGTATATTTAATTAAATGTTATTAATAAATAATAAATTTTATAAAATTATCTATATTTTTTAAAAAATTATAGCCACTTGAAATTTTTTCACTCCACATTTCTTTTATGCGAGACTTTCAAATGCCTTTACTACCAAGCAAAATGCAGATATTTTTGCAAAATTTAAAATTGGATTAAAAAAAAACAAATAAAAATTTGTTTTTAAAAGTTTTGATTTTTTCCGGAGGGCTAACCAAAAAACTAACTTTTTTTCGCAAATTTTAAAATAAAATTTTTGTCCACCAAAGTGCTCTTACGACCAGTAGCATTTGGTATTTACGTATATATGGTGTGGGTGCTATGTCTTAGTCTTTAGATATAATTATTTGAAAATTCTAGTTGCGCCCCTGCTTGAAATCGTGTCCTTTGGAAACTACAGTCTTAAACCACTGCTCTTGGTAAATTTGTGACAAAAACTCATTTAGCTTTCATGTAAATCACCTACTTGTGCTAAGTTCTGAAAGTGTACAATGCCAGTGATATTAATTTTCAACGTCACTTAGTCTATATCTATGTATCCTCTAACCATGACGTAACAGATAATAAATAGCCATTTAGCATCATATATGTGTGTGTTCGTGACCCAAGTAATGCTCAACATAGGGTATTAATAGTACTTCACGATTTCTACAGCCGCAGACTGAAACTGATTAATTTTATGAATTATAGTTGTCAGATATGATTCCCTTTTAAGAGAATACAGTTTGTGCAAGAGACAATGGACTATTACAAAAGAATGTTAGCTTTTGTATTTGTTTTTTTAAAGACTTTGTGAAATTTTAATGTATTTGTAAAGAATAAAAATATTTTAAATAGAAAAAAATACAGTACCTATACATTATCATTTACGTCATTTATTTTTATGAATTTTTTCAATTTAGATACTTCTTTCTACCATATATCTGTATTTAACATTTTTGCAAAGTTCCAATGTAATAGGTTTTAAGTAATTATTTTATTTTTCTTAATGACGGTGGGCGACTTGCTACCAAAACGTTGATTTTTGTTTTTCTTTTTTATTTTTTTTTCTTTATTCTCTTTATCTGCAAGTTCATAAAGATCAAAATGGTTAAACAAGGTCAGATCGTTATACCTCGATACGAGGCCCAAAACTGTTCCATTCTTTTGGGTTGACGTTTACCCAGTTAACAACCATACAATAATGAAGTCAGCTTTATTGCCGACTTAAGTTTCATCACCTGTATATTGTACATTTAAAATGTTTTCAATATTATTAAAAGCATTTTAAAATGAAGAGGTAAGTAGAATTTTTACGAGGTTATCCAATTAACCAAATTTTTCTTTTTCTTTTTATTAAATCGCATGATGTTCTAATAATTATAGAAACATATTTAGGTAAAACAAATGTAAAACCATTAGGTAATTTTTTATACCAACTATATCAACGTAAGCTAGACATTTTATTTTATAAACTTTATATTTACCCGAAAACAAAATGTTTTTCTAAAGTGGCGTGCATGTATAACGGCAGTATATTACAAGGAGTCCTTTAACCTTTTCCTTATCTACCTTTTTAAATTATTTTACTTGAATTATTGTTAAAGCAGGACATTTCTATGCCATACCGTCTTGAAAATATGGATATAGATATACTTTACCAACTTTAATTTGTATAGTTCTTTTCTTTTTTTTTTGTGTGGAATAAAAATGGTTTGGTTAAATTTTACATGTAAGTTTTGAAATAAAAATATAACAGATAGGAACTTTACTCTTGAAATTTGAAAAATCGTGCAATTTCGTTTAGTTGATACCGTTATATCAAATGGATGTTTTAGTTCATATACAAAATGCGGAATTTCGTGTAATAGGCAGCAGTAGAAAAAGTATAGTCTGCAACACGTTTAAAATATAGGCCTTGCATATTCATGTCACAAGTGCCACATGCCTTCGGCTTCTGCAAGCAAACTGGCATTATGTAAGCACAGAATCATTTTGAAAACTCTCTGACCCATACA
Organism: Listronotus bonariensis; assembly: GCA_014170235.1. Classification (NCBI taxonomy): domain Eukaryota; kingdom Metazoa; phylum Arthropoda; class Insecta; order Coleoptera; family Curculionidae; genus Listronotus; species Listronotus bonariensis. The sequence goes on from JACEGR010006711.1 coordinate 23,631, forward strand.
GTGTGTCCCGCTTTTCATAAATAAATTTTAATATCTCGGTTATGAATAAAGCGATTTTCTTCGACACTTTTAACGGGTACCTTCGTAACTGTTAGTGCTAGCATAAAAGTAATATGAAAGTCATGAGCTCTGTTTGGGTCAAACTTAAAATAGTATTATAAAAATTTAAAAATGTTTGCGCTCTTAAGAGATACAGGGAAAAATAAAAAAATGTGAATTTTAAAATAGCCCCATATTTATTTAATTAAAGAAAAAAACATAAAAATGTTTTATACAAAAGTTTTTTTAATGACTGCTGAATAATCCGCCGTTCCCAGAAAAATATACTGGGTCGGGTAAAAAGTTATCGGACCTAACCTTAGTTTTTTAAATGGAACGCCCTATATATGTTTATTTAAGATTAGCATATTAAATTATCTTTTTAATATCTATTACACACCATTAACGATGTTGGTTTACTATGAAATTTATTTAGGCTTTATTATTTTAAACCGGAGTAGGTCATGAAAAAAAAAGATACATCAGGGTGTATTCATGAAAAGCGGGACACACTGTACACTGTATACATTTGTATTTTTTTTAACAACGGATGTCTGATAACTAAAATCCTTTATTTAAATTGTCAAATAAATCTACTGTCCTATCAACATTACAGTTTTTTTAGCAACATTCTTTACATCCCCTGCATAAAGGCTCAAACAATACAGCGCACAATACGCCATAGAAAACTAATTAATTTTCTTCATAGTGTAAATTACACGAAACGAAATAAGTTAAATTCCTATCACACTGACAAATTTGGGATAGTAGTAGGTGCCAGGTATTCGGTATTTGGCATTCGGATAAAATAAATTATTTCTATCCAAAGAGAAAACATTCTGACCAGGACAGAAAACGTGTGGTTAGGAATGTCTTCCAAACCGGGCAAGTGAAAAGGGTTGACTAATGTTTTCTACTAACAAGATACGTTACCTAGGTTTCCGAAGAGTTTTAATTTGGGATGTGTTGTGGCTTCAAAGGTATTTGCCCTTTTCAGGCTTGCTCTTCATTTTGTCTTTGGTTTGTTCCAATTTCGGTATAAAAGAATGTTATGTTTGGGGAGAGTGATATATTAGATAAACGTTTGAAAAATTACTGTATTTTTTACTTTGGTAAAAAGTAAATATTAATAGGCCTAACTTTTACTCCATGCTCTTAAAAATACAGGGTGCCTCTGAAAAGTCTACAAAATTCTACCATAGATTCCTTGGGCCAATATACAACGATCTAACGCAACTTACCTTAGTCGAAAACTTAATCGCTTGCGAGATATAGGGTGTCAAAATGTCTATTTTCTTTAAATCATTTTAAATAATTTAATTAATAATTTTTTTTAAAGTTTGATATAGGGAGGTTTTTTAAAGTAAGGAATCAAAAGCTACTCATATTTTTGTTGTTAAATGTAGAGGAAGCCACCAACATTCCTTTGCTCTTTTTCAAAATGTCATTATACTTGGTAAATGTCGCTACCAGCGACCGTTTCTGAGATATTTTAGATTAAACGTTTTATTTTACATAAAACATTTCCTGTGCATTCCTTTATGCTTTAGGATGGCCTCCGATGGTCAATATATATCACAAACCAGCAACTTTGACTAAGGTAAATTGAATAAGATTGTACGTTGTATTTTGGTCCAAAGAAATTGTAGAAGCATTTTGTACAGACTTTTTGGACACTACCAGGTGGTCTAGATAAAGCGCAAAGGAATGCAACGGGAAAGTTTTGTATGGAATGAAATGTTTAACCTAAAATATCTCAAAAACGGTTGCTCGTAGCAAAATTTATCAGTTACACCTTTTTCGTGCAAAAATGTGGAAGAATAAAAATTCTCGAAATTTTTATATACCAAGGCAAAATAAAGTTATGACACTTTAAACCTAAACAAAAGACTGCCCTCTATATTGGCTTCTTCCACATTTAGGACAGAAACATTAGCATATTTTAATTCTCCACTCTAAAATACCGTTTAATACTAAATTTTGTGAAAAAATTCTTATAATACATAAAATGTTTTTAAAACCCTAAAATAAAATAAAAACTTTGACACCCTGTATCTTACAAACGATTAACTTTTTGACTAAAGTAAATTGCGTTAGATCGTTGTATTTTGATTCAAAAAATTTCTGGTAGCATTTTGTACAGACCTTTTAGAGACACCCTGTATATACAGTCTGTCCCAGGATAGGTGTTACAAGAGCACAAGAGGACCAACATTTTTAAATTTCATATTGGCATTTTGGGAAAACTATTCGCATGGTCTAAACGAAAAACAAAATTTAACTCCGATTATTGATATTATTTGGGGCGAGTTAATAGTAAAAATATAAAAAATGCCCTAAAGTTAAGTACTTTTCTTTTGAAAAGTTGAAGAAAATTTTTATAAGTAAAAATTCTAGAGAATTAAATTTTAGGTCAAAATCTAAAGTTAAAACATTAAAGAATAAAATCTTTTTGGTCATTTTTTTTACATGTTATGCCTTAAACCTGGGTTTATAGTTTGCCGATTCCGTTTGTTGTTTGACGTTTGCAATTCACAGATCAACGACGTCCCATTTATCAATTTATACATTCTGTTAACCGTTTCTGATGAGCTGATCAACTTTTAACCTTTTGTGTTTGACTGTCGCGTCGGAGAAAATTTTAAAAACATATTTAATATATTTTGACTTTATGATAAATACACTTTAAAAACCCTTTTAGGTAGTTCCTATTGACGAGTCTACCACGAATATTTATACCGCCATAAATGAAAGCGGCGCTTTAACCCAGCCTGTCAATGTCAAATGTTTCGGTTGTCGGACTGGGCAAAAACGTCCCTTTTTTGTCGGACAAGTTTACCTCAATGTTTAACACGCAATTTTTAATCATTGTGCCAAAAATTAAAAGTGTTAGAGTCACCATCGCTAAGAGATTTTACTGCCATACTAGTTCTAAGTTATTTGCCTTGTCTTCTTTTTTTCTGTCCATAGCTTTCTTTTAGACTTTTCTGGTGCTAAATTTGTTTTTTTTAATTTAATTTATTGCTCGTTTTTTGCTGTTTCCACCAAGGTAACGCCATCGACCAATCCCACTAGTATTAAACCTTGTAAAGTATTTTTATCTCAAAAAGTTTGTCTCATAGAATGTTCCAAAGAGTTGCTTAAAAGACCTGTTTATATGAAACACCATTATTTATTTTTATTTGTCTTGATATATAGAGTATACAGGGTGGCCACCGAGGTATCCGAGATACTTCGGATATGAATTCTATGACTATATTTAAGCAATTCACTTTTTCTGAATTCCTAACGGTTCATGAATTATCTGGGCTTGAAGTTTAAAGCTTAAAAGAAAATGTGATTTAATGTAATAGAAACGTAAAACCTAACAGACCAATTATTAAATATGCCTTATATGACTATACTTCCTATGTAATGCATAACTTAATCCTTCGCCGCAGCTCTCATTTTCAGTTGATGTTCTCTCTATTATTTATCATTTTATAAAAAAATACAGGTTTGATTTTAACACAAATTATGCGAAAAAATAAAATAATTAACAGCTGTTAATGATAAAATTTTATGATCAGAATTAGTATTACAAGTTAAGGTGCTATTTATTAAATATCCTATGCCAACTAGTCGCAACAATGTTATTTCATTACTCTAGGATTTATGTCTTGGCAACCTGGAACCCAAATAATTTAAGGACCTTTAGGAATTCGAAAAAACTAAATAAAATCATTTTTTCATAAAATTAATCTTGGATACCTCGGCGGCTACCCTGTATTTTTTTATATCCTTACTCAGTTTTTATATCTTTTAGGCATATGCAATTTTTTTCTTTTCACAAAACTATTTTGCCATTTTACCTTATATTACAAGTTGTAATATTTTAAATGTCCATTATGTCTAAAGTCAATACATTTCTGTTTGTGTAATTTAAATTAACAAATTATTGCACCAATTTAGAAACAAACAAAGAAATAGAAATTCGCTCCTTAGGAACAATAAAGATGGCAATTATAGCTAGGTAACATGCACGCCAGAGTTGCATGGCATGCAACACCAGGGTGTAACACTTTGGGAAACGTCGGACACGGCCGTTATCGAGGCATAAAATGCCAATTACTCAGATTGTTTTCCAATTTGCCTAATAGTGTATGTGTGTGAGCTTTACCTTAACGTAGTAATCGGAAATGAATATACTCGTGCTGTTTGGTTTGCATTTGTAAATCTGAATGAAGATTTATTGGGGTAGTGTAAATAGATTTTACACATTGCAAATTTATGTTAACTCAAAAATAATAGATGACATTAGATTGGGCTATAATTTAAAAACGATTTTTACCCCAAAATATTGATAATTAATAAATATTTTAGTCCAATTTTACAAGATATAGGTAGACAAATAATTTAAATAAAAATAAAATATCTTATTCTAATCTAATATGTAATAAACAATTTAATAAATATGTATTAAAAGGCCGCATGCAGTGATAGAAGCAAATACAGGGTGTTTCTTTTGAAATAAAAAAAGTTTTAGAGCTTTAAATTTACCTAAAAAAATATTAAAAAAACATTGATACAAGAAAAAAATTCTCCAAGTTAACAAAAAGGTTACTGTATCTAAATGGAGTATTAGATTTGATTGTAGAGGGCCAAAATATACCTTTTCATGGGTTTAAATAAATTTTAACAAACAGGGTGCTCAATAATATCCTTGCAGTAATCATAACTTCAATAAGTATTTTTTTTAAATAAAACACCCTTTATATTATTATTTAGTCCAATAGAGCTTTCGAAAATAAACAATCTTATTATTATTAATCTTATTAATCTTTTGAGTTATTAAACTTTCAAAATTATAAGAAAATATTTTAACTTTAAGGTTCATACAGTCTTTTGTCCCTGTATTTCAAAGGCTTACTTTATAGCATGCCGATATTCGCAAAATCCTTATGTGCGTCAATTAAAAAACTTTGAATTTCTTTTCTCCTCATATAAAACACAGCCCGTGTTAACAAAAATCTTAACAAAAATATTATTTTTACACTTTTTTTATTGTAAGCTCTTTTCTTTGGCAAACGTGCGTAATTCCTAGTGGAAAATACTCTCATTTTCCATAAACATATAAACTTACTTATATTTGCTAAAATTAATTACAGTAATTGTAACAAAAGGAAGTATAAAGCCAGCAGATAGAGAACACTTAAAAATCTGGAAACGTACTTAAACAAAATATCTGTCAAAAACTACTATGAATTTTTCAACAGTCGCCCATAAACATATTTGGAAAATAGGCATATTATAAGAAAAGCATTTAGAATACAATGAAGAAAATGGTATACAGGGTGTTTATTTTTAAGTCGGAACTATTGCTAACTTTTTATTATTAGAGATACAAAGTGAATAAAATTAGCAAACTAGTAGCATTTTTTCGCTGCCAACAAAGAAAAAAATCAAATAAACATCGGGCTTTTAATTTATTGCAAAAAATATACTTTTTAAAATGGAACACCCGACATATTATATCACCATTCGAAAGATCTAACAAGGACTTTTATTTAAAGTCCTCATGTCTTATATACACTTTTTAATAGTTTTGGAAATATGGCAATCCTTGTGAATTTGATAGTAAACTGGCATTTTAAAAATAGAACACTCTGTATATTGTATTACCGGTAAATAGATATTTTAAAGAGCTTTAAGAAAATACCACATTTGATGTGCCTATCTCTTATAGTTTTGGAAATATCGCCATTCAAATCTAAAAAATAGAAAAAATAATGTCTATTTTATCTTCGACATTAAACTTATAGTGCTATAGTGCTTATAGCTTAAAGCTGCGTGGAGATAATTAAAATTTAACATAATTTTCATATTTGGATGGCCATATTTCCAAAACTATAAGAGATAGGCAAATCAAATGTAGTATTTTCTTTAAGTTCGCTAAAATATCTATTTAATGGCGATGCAATATGCAGGGTGTTATATTAAAAAATTCCAGTTTACTATTTAATTCCGGAGGATGGCCATATTTCCGAAACTATTAAAAATTGGATATAACACATGAGGACTTTTTTAATGGTATTTGAGAGATTTTCCGAATAGTAATATAATATACGTATACCGGGTGCCCACGAGATTACTTTCCAGCTGCCATTTTTGTATTTCCTAATCGATACAGATAAAATTTGGGAGGGTTTTTAGACTAACGAAAATCCATTTTTATGTGTATATATTAGGTTTTTACGACTTCCGTACATAATAAATGTTTTTTTTAAGAAAATGAATTAAAGTGTCTTAGTGTTTACGCCGTTGGATTCGCTTTAAAATACTGCATTTAACAATATTATTAAAGTGATATGGTCCTATTTTGGTTTTTGAGCCAGGGTAAAAAGTAAAAAGTAAAGTTTACAGCCCTATAGTAAAAAAGTAAAAAAAGATAAAATCGATTTTATATTTGTCTGAAAGTAAGTAAAGTATGAGAAGTGATTTTAGAATGATTAAAATAAAGTAAACATGTAAAATAAAAATTTAATTTAAAAATAAAATTTAACCAAAATTTGTTTTAAAAATATTGAATTCCGACTAAAATGATCTAAAGAATGTAAAAAACAAAAAATATACACGGTGTCACATTTAAAAATATAAAGTTCCAGTAATTTCCGGTGAAACCGGAAGTCGTAAAAGTCTATCCTATACACCTAAAAATGACTTTTCGTAAGTCTAACAACCCTACCAAATTTCGTCAGTATCGATTAAGAAATAAAAAAATGGCAGCCAGAAAGTGATCTCGTGGGCATCCGGTATATATAATAATATATATAATAGTATATATAACAATATATGTTTTAATAAAAAAATACATATTTTTGCAATAAATCGAGAACACGATGTTCAATTGTTTTTTTGTTGACAGCATGTTAATCAGCTGAAAAAATGGTACTACTTTGCTAATTTAACCAACTTCGTATTTCCAATAATGTAGAAGTTTGCAATAGTGCCGACTTAAAAATAATTACCTTGTATATGCACTTGTAAAATACAGGGTGTCACACCGGGAACTGCCGCGACCGACTTTTTTCGAAAAGTATGCTTTGAAAAATTTTAAAAATTTAAAAATCAGTGGGGGACATACAACTAAACTATTTTAACAGCTCTACCACTTCCGGTTATACCGGAAGTTAATGTTAACTTTTTTATTTTAAACGGAACGCCCAATATAATATTTATTTTTAGATTCTGCGTAATATTTTAAACATAATTTATGTATAATGTTCTATACCTAAGTCCAACCGTTTTTGACCTATTTTACATTTTATGTCAAAAATGACGTTTGCAAGCCATTACATAATCATTAATTTCTTCTAAACAAAAGCATTTAATATAAGTTGTGGTTGGGTTCCTTGTACAGAAAGAACTTCTTTAGTCGACTGTATCGATATTTTCACAAATAATAAATAGAGAGTGGTTAAAAATAATCGTTAAAAATTATAACGACAAAAACCTAAAAAGTCAATTTTTTTAAATGGAAACCCCAATCTTTTATTACCATATCCCATTAGTCAAATAAAATAACGGTCAGTTTGTATAAGGATGTCTATGTCAAAAATGTATAATTTTCGAAATATTAACGATTTAATTTACCTATTTTAACAATGCTTTAAGTACAGGTAGGTACGGGGTAGTTAGCTGTGATGCCGCATCTTATTGTCAAGGCTAACTAGAAGCCAAACTAAGCCGTACCTTAAAGCATTGTTAGAGTAGATAAATAATAAATTCTTTATATTTCTAAAACTATACATTTTTGGAATAGACATCCTTATACAATCTTATCTTTATTCTTAATGCTTAATAGGATAAGGTTAAAAAGAAACGGGTTTCCATTTAAAGCTTGCAAAGTCAAAAAGGTTGGGCTTGAGTATAAAACATTATGCATAAAATATGTTTAGAATTTTACAAAGAATCTAAAAAATAAATAATTAAAAGGGTATTTCATTTAAAATAAGGAAGTTAACATTAACTTTTGGTGACACCGAAAGTGGTAGAGCTGTCCAAATATTTTAGTTGTTTGTCCCCCACTGACTTTATAATGTTAGCAAATTTTTAAAATTTTGCAAAGCGTACTTTCCGAGAAATCGATCGCGGCAGTTCCCGGTGGGACACCTTGTATAAAATGTGCGGTCTAGGAACCTAAGATAAATATTTTTTTTATTTCAGTTAAATAAATCGTTATTTTATTATTCTTTTTACCTAAAAATGAATCTAAGGGAATGAATTATAATAATACGTCGGAGTAAAAGTTAATTTTAATACAAATTTATTGATGTATCACGCATTGAGGTTTACTTCTAATAGGTAGTAGATAATTTGTTTTTCTTAATATTGACGGATGAAGGTATGATCATTAATATGCGCATAATCATGCAAAACGTTTTAAGTTGTTTTACATTTGCATAGATTCGGGATCTTACTATTATACCGTCAATGTTAAGAAAAACAAAGTATCAACTACCAATTAAACTGTTTTTTTTTAAGGCTTTTTTAATTTTTTAAATAAATTACAGTTAAAATTATCAAAGATGTTTTACTTGCTGTTGGATTTACCTGACTAGAAAAAACTAAAACAAGTTTCGTATGAAAATTAACATAATAAATCATTTTATCATTTGTGAAGTTTTAAGTTATTATTTTTTTAGTAAAATAAGATTGGCTTCATAATTTCGATATTAAACTATCAGGACTGTATTTAAAAAATTTAAGTTAGTGATGTTAGGAGGTACTGATTAGTTTATTTAAGTAATTTATTAGCCTGGGGGATTATCCCCCGTCCCCCTAAGTATAACGCTGCTGCTAGCCAATGCATGGTTCCATTAAGTAGATGCTTTTATGTATATGTCGTGAACTCGGAGTTTTGCTGACGAGACCGACAAAAACATCTGAAAAAATGTCAGCTTAATTACCAAGAAGATTTAATAGGGGAGTGCCCACTACCACAGAACAACCTTGTCCACTGGTATAGGACAACAAAGATGTTCAATGTTCACAATAAATATATGAATCGATCAGAAATTTAATTAGCCCAATTAACTTAGACTTATACCTTGCAATCTCACGGAATAAGCTAAATATCTGTACATACCTTTATTTCGGTACAAAAAAATACTCTCCCAAAATCCCCCATGATATCATGTAAGGAACTCGTAATATGACAGGACAAATGTAAAAAAAAACAGTTTTTTGCAAATATCTTGTTTCCTTTACATTTAATTGCATTTATATTTATTATAAATGTTGTAGAACACATTTTTACAAATTTAATTATAAGCATTTTTTCTCATACCAATGGATCCGATAATAAAGGGCGCAGAGTGTAAAGCACTTTAGTGTATGTACATGCCTTAGCACGCAATTAATCGTGACTTTTAGCAAAAACTTAAGTAAAAAGATGACATATTAGACTAAAAATCACCATTGGTTGCGTGCTAAGGTATGTACATACAGTAAAGTGCTTTACACTCTGCGCCCTCTATTATCGAATCCGTTGGTCTGACAAAAATGCTTGGAATCAAATTTGTTAAAAATTTTGTGTTTTACAACTTTTATAATTTATATAAATGCAATTAAAAGTTAAAGAAACCAGATATTGGCAAAAACTGATTTTTTGACATTTTACCTGTCATATTTCGAGTTCCTTACGCGATATCATAGAGGATTTTGGGAGAGTAGTTTTTTTTTTAGATAAAAACATGTCGCTTTCAAATCTCAATATCTTAAAATACAGGGTTGTAGAGAACGTTTCAAAAAAAAAAATTAAGGGCAAATTTTACTAATAAAAATATAAAAAAACTTTATATAAACACAGGTCTGCAAATTCCTCGTTCTCAAGATACAGGGTGTTAAAGTTGTAAAAAAAATGTTTTTTTGTATCTTAAATATACTTTACCCAATTTTGTTTAAATTTGGAAATGTTATTTTTGGCATTAGGAAAGTAATTTATTACTAACTTAATAACATTTTCATCTCAGTTCATTCACGAGCGGCAGCTAAAGGCATATTCCTAACAAAAACGGTACCTACGCCACTGACTGTGTTAATGTGTGTAAAGTTTGTGTGCTTTCTTAGGATTAGGCAAAGAAAAATACAGCTTTTATGTCTTTTATTATTTCTTTTTGTATATTGTTTGGTTTAAGAGAAAAAAATAAAATCCACTTAATTGAATATTTTTAGACCATGTAAGAAGTATTGCGGAAACTTTTTCTTTTTAAAATTATAATGTTTTTGTAGGCAATAAAGTATCAACAACAATAAATACGTTTTTAAACAAGGTTTATATCCAGACTAAAATTTTTTACTAAAAACAGAGTTACTAAAAGTTTCTTGAAAAATTTAAGGCCTCTTGAGAACGAAATAATTGTGGACCCATGTTTATATGATCTTTTCTTTATATTTTTTAAAATAGAATCTTTTCTTAAACTCTCCGTATATTCTTAATGCTAATATTGAATATGATAACATTTAGTAAAGTTCGATTTAAGGAAATAAGAAGTGGCGGGAATTTTTAATACTTTAAATGATCCGAATTCTTTAATGTAATCTTTGTTTATATAAAACTCATAATGTATCCTAACTAACCAAAACAAACATATTTTTTACACATAATGCGGTAATATGGAAAATAAAAGTAATATCAAAAAATCCAAAGGGATCACAAGTGCGGGGGCGTAACTAGGGGAGCTGGGGAAAGGGCTTTTACCTGGATTTTTATTTGTCAAAAACTTAAACAAACTATATTTAGCATTTAATAAAACTTTGTTTTTTTTAATCCACAACAAATCTATTTATAATGTATATTTAGAGACCGTGGCTTAAACGCATTTAGTCTATTCTCAGTATTCAACCAAAAAATTCTAAATACTCTATTTATCCCAGTAATATCACGATTGCTTTTAACAAGACGTATAACCGTAAAATTACGATATAAGAATATACACACGACATCACGCAAAAATGTAAATTGGTCCTAAATGGTCCCAGGTCTATGGTTATCGTCCATTTTATTTGACAATCTTACGTAACGTTTAGCGTTTGCCCGAATACTTATCCGTTTCACAAGCGGTATTAAAACTTGGAAATGCAAGTCCAATTTTCAGTGGCGTCATTGGTATTTTTTAAATTATTTAAAAAATACATATATTTCTTAAACTTTTCTCCTACTAATTTTTTTTAAATTTAAGCGGTAATTAACTAACTCACAGATTAACTACGTTAAAAAAATTATTTTTTATTTGCTTTCAAAACAATTGGATCGTAATTTTAAATCACCCTGTTTACCATAGGGCGATTTTAATTTAACCCTTTTATTCTAAAAAAGTATCATCTTTTCTACAATGTTATGAATTAAATAATGTATTTTAAGAAAAATATAAATACTTTTGTTCAAATAACCCCACATTTACCTAAAAACCATGAACCATTGTTAAATATTTTATTAGTCATTTTTGATTTGATACCTTTTAGGTGCTTTAATTTAGTAGTTGAAAAATGTATGTTTCCCAAAAAATATTGCGATTCTTATTATGACATCATGTCAGATAAAACAAAGTTTTTATGTTTTTTTTTTGTTTAAATAATTAAAAATAAAAAGTTTTCAAGTATACTTAAGTCAATTTGTGAAAACATTGTATATTTTCTGGTTGGTTGAGGGCTATGAGGGCTATTTGATAGTTAAATACCAAATTTTACCATGTGGATTGTTTTGTGTATAATGTAAAACAATTTTTTTTTTTTTTTGGTTGGTTTACGCCCTTCAGAGTCTCGTGCTTGAAAGGTAGCACTGATAATGGTTTTACCGAAAGCGCTTTGCTGCGCATTTTGCATTTGGTTAAAGGTTTGCACGAAATACAACAGTTTTCTTCTTCTTTCTACATTTTTACGTGCACACACCACACCCATTCTATTAAAAATAAAATACGCTTGCAAGGTATTTAAATAAGAATATTAATTAAGAAATACAAGACGTTTACTTTTTCTTGGTATTAGGAATTCTAAATACGGTTGCAACTTTTAACCCTATTATTAAGTTTTGCACATTTACAATTATTATTTTAGCAATCGATTGTCAGATAATTTTAAACCTAAAAAAATATATGTATTCTACACCTCTGAATGTATAGAGTCGGTTTTCTAATATTCATACAGCTTTCAGTTCGTGACTGTGTTAACCAAATTGTAATGCAAAATAACAGAATGGAGACATTAAAATGGTAATAACTCCAGTTTGCCAATCGAACATTTTGTGTCCGGTCACAAAAAAAAAAATAATAATTGCTCTTTTTATCTTATGTCGTTCTTCTTTTTTCAATTTATAATATTATTATCTAATTGGCATTGCTTGCAAAATTATTTATTTGCTTCAATTTTACTCTCTAAATACGCGCACTCTTGTTTTTTTCTTTAATTCGGGAATTTTACTTTTATGCAAGCAGAATTTTTGCAGCTTTCTGGTAATTTTGGTGAATTTGTATTGGTTTTTATGGTACCAACAAAAATTAAAATACTTTAACAGAATACAGTTAAAATAACTAAATGAGTGGCACAAGTGTTTGTTAACCTACATTTTTATAAATTTATAAATTACAAACGATCGAGATTAAAAAACAAAACATTTAAACACCAAGCTAATGAGTGGAAACTTTAGAAATAATTTGGTAAGTTAAGGTAAATTTGGTAAACGTTACTTTCAGAACAAATTAAAACAATAAATATTGTTTAAGAATATTTTAAAAACTAAACATACCTACCTTTATTATTACCAATACACAATAAACCAAACCAAATTTTACGAATAGTTATTTATATCTTTTACGAAAGAACTAACTTATGCAGACATAATTTTCCTTTTAGGTAAATTTGAACTCAGGTTGTTAAAACACCATTTTTTTATTAGGTCCAAAGTTTTAGGGTTTGTAAAACTAAGTTTTATAAAAATGCTTAAAATTTTAAAAGCTTAAACTAAAAACTATATTTGATTGTAGTTATGCGAATATATGAAATATATTATCAGCATTTTTCTGCATGTTTACAGCTTTTCAATAAAAAATAATTATTTTGTTTGTTATATATGTTATATATAGAATTTATAAAGAAAAGTCAATTTGCCAGAAAATATTTATATACAAGTTTTTTAAAAAGAGCAGTTGTAAAATATAAAATTAAATATGCTGCCGCATTTTGTTGCTAATCCGAAGTTGATTTGTCCACTTATTTTTTTATACATTTGCTAAAAAAAATCTTAAATCATTTAACGTGTTTAAAAATGCTAAGTAGAGATTGGGCTAGAAGCCAAGCAACACCCAATAGTTAACAAATATTGCATGTTTTTGTAGCGCAAAAATCAAAAATATCAACTTTTAAATAAGTGGTACACCTGTAAATCCTGCTTAATTAAAAAGTTAAATTTATTTAAAAAATGTGGATAATCTATTAAGCGCTGAATAAAAAATGGCCAGTTCCGTTAGAGTTTAATAATTGAACATAAAACTGTTTTAGGTTGTTACTAATATTAAAGCAATTTTTTTGATAAATTAAAATTTTTAAACTTAAGTATTTTGGGCAAGACCGACGGCCGAATAGCCCGAAAAACTTAAGTTTAGCAGAGGTTGGCCGCGAAAGCCTTACACAGTATAAAATTTTTAACTTTACTAAATTTACAGGTGGACTACCATAGATAAACCGAATTTAGATACTCAGTGGCTGGTAGCATGTTTGAGATCTTTACGGTCTCGCGCAATCAAATTTACGAGCATGCGTATATACAAATCCGTGACCAAATACAATACTGTCGTAACCGACTCTCCCCGTGCTTCAAACAAGAAAGCCGAAGATCGTTTATAAATTCTGCCCCTTAGTCCGTTTGCCGCAAGCGCGTCTACCTTCGGTGGTGACGAGTGGTGACAGGTGCCTAAGCGCTTAAAGCCTACTGTCCATGAGAGCGGTTATCCGCTTGCGGATGATAATTCAGCGTTGTGATTGGTTAGGGCAAATTTAAAATGCTTTTCCCACCAATTACAACGCTGAATTACCATCCGCGAGCGGAAAACCGCTCTCAGGGACAGCCGGTTTAAACCCGTTTTTCCGCTAATGTAACGTAACTTTAATTTTGCGAAAGTTAGGCTCATTAAAAATTCATCCAGATTTGTGTTGACTACTTAAATAAGATTTTATAAAAATTTCTTTTTTTTTAATAAACGCTCCTTCATCCAACTTGGGGCGTCAAAAATTTCGTCCGATTAAATGCATCCAACGACACAATTATGTTTCTTGTCGCGGAAAAAGTCATCAAATACCCTTCTTTTATTATTATAAAAAAGATTTGTTGTCTTTATTTTAGCAGCACACAACGTTTCGGGCAGAAAATAACTATTCAATTTCACATGCCAAAAGCCTCTTGGTAAATATACCGTTATTGGTGTTAAAGACTTAGAAAGTTGCAGTTCTTTTACCAACCCAGTATAATAAATTTTTTGGTCAAACAGTTTTAAAACTTTGTGTCAGACCTACTTAAATGGAAAATTTAAAAAAGCGGGATAAAAAAACCTAAAAATATAGTTAGTTGTGGTTTAATAATTCTTACAAAATATCATATAAATCATTTGATATTTTAATTTTGAAACCACGATGTTTTTATGTTTTTTTTACTTTATTTTACCAATGTTATATATCAGGTAAGTCATTTAATAGAAGAAATAAAAACTGTTTTGTCTAATAATAGTATTTATTTAGGATTACTGCTGAGCCTACTATTGTAATGTAGCATGTTTTTTAATAAAATCATTTTAGAGTATTCGATAGAAAGTTATTGTTTTTTAATAGCTTGACATAAGGTTAAGTGGCCGTCAAGCCTTAATAACAAATGTAAAATCGTCAAGCAAGCAAAATTACCCGACAAAAACACTCACAAAACAGAAACTATGGTCCTTTCTTGAGAGAACGGAGAATGGCTTCGTAAAGGAAGTCGTTCTCTAATCTACATACAAGGGTAAAAACCGTTGCTCGGACGAACACTGCAAACTAGTGGCGGCCGAGGGTTGTTTTAGGCTAAGCAATCCGGGAGAGAGGTCCATTAATCTTGCCTCATCTTGTCCCCTATTGCATATTCACGTCCACACATCACGAAATCCCGGCAGGACCAAGTGGAAGTCAGGAGCAAATGTATCGACTATACTTGAGTATGTGAGAAAATTTCAGGCATTTAGATAAAAAAGAAGGTAAATTATAACGACAAATAATAATTAATAATATTAAAAAACACAGTAGTTACCTATTTTTTGTGTTAAAACTAATTTGAAAATTTACTTTCGACAACCACGACTAATAGTAGAGTACTAACACATAACAAACACAGGTATACCTTGTAATTTGGTTTAACTAAAAAAATCAGCTAATAATTCAGTTACAAAAAGTGGTATATTTGTTAAAATTATTTGTTATTAGGCTTGTTCCCAGAGAAATTACAAACCAATCAGAGCCAATCAGATCTTCCAAATACATAAAATATGCCAGGTGACCAGTTTCAAACCAATTACCTGACTAAATAATAATACCCAATTGGCACTGACTAGTTTTTGATTTATCCACGAACAGGACTTTTATTTGTGCTCAGCTTCACGTCTTTTTTATCTAAAATAATTTATTTAAAACTTTTTTTTATTCTTATTATTTATTTGCCTTTACTTTTATTCCTAGTAATTATTTGTCAGATTTCTTAAGTTTATGTGTAGAGATTAAGAATTACCCTGTATAACTTTAAAATAACCCATTTAAACAAAATAAAAAAACTACCACAAGAATATATATATTTTTTGGTATTGGTTATGGCTTCTAAAGAAAGTTGTGGTGAACTTGATTAAAAAAAAGTATATATATATTAAAATATATATATATATATATATATATATATATATATATATATATATATATATATATATATATATATATATATATATATATATATATATATATATATATATAATATATTTTTAAAATTCAGCCCAAAAAAAATTGACTATAAGTCGTAAATAAATGCCTTATTATGATAAGGAGATTTAAAAGTACAAAGACGAAGTTTTAACTTACCTTAAAAATGGATATAATAAAGTAAAATAAATTATTTATAAAGAAAAATCTTTTTTTTTTGCAGTTCACACCTAATTTTCTTCGGATCATTAGCGATAAGAATATTTTTTAAACATTTCCTATTTTTTTATACAATTTATTTAACAAAAAATTAGACTTTGGTATTTTTATTTTTCAATGTAACTTTTTGCGAATTTTAACACCCTGTATATCATGGTAATTTTTATTATGGCTTTAAGTATATCAAATTTTTTAATAATAAAAAAGAAAAATACAGGTATACTTAGGTCCATGCGTGAACACACCGTACATATATATTTTATTTTTTATAACCACTCCGCTGCCTGGGGTTTAGGTTATATTTAGATTAAAATTAAATTAAGTTGACATATGGAATAATATTATTTTTTGTTATTTTATACACATTTTTCGCATAGTAGGTTTTTAGAATTGTTTTATAAAATGTATATATAATAAATAAAGGGTTAATAAAAAAACCGAAACGGGGGATTATCTCAGCAACCGTAAAATATAAATGAAAAGTACACCAGTAAATCATGCTTGTTTTTTTTTGTGCAAAAAGGTAACTGGATATAAAAAAATTAAAATTTATATTTCTAAGGTTACCAAGTTTATAGCTTTTTCTCTAGGTTTGGGAATTTTAAAATTTTAAATGGAATACCCTATTTTTTTATTATTGTAATCATTTGCTTGTATTAACTTTATTATGGCCTGATATCATCTTTTTTACTCCTGCCAATTTTGAAAATATGGCATTAAGCTTGAATACAGAAACGACCAGGTATGGTCAATTATCTTAAAAGGATCCAATCGAAATTTGTCAAAATTAGTACAGGGGGTAATTGGACATTTTAAATTCAGGAATTGCATTTGCAATGTTTTATAATTAAATTTCCTTATTCCCTTTTCTTAACTTTTTTAATATTAAAAACGTCGCAAAAATGCTATTCATGAATTAAGAAGATTCAGTTTCACTCCTGTACTAATTTTGACAAATACTGGTTGAATCTTTTTTAGATAATTGATCATGCCTAGCCGTTTTGTATGTATTAATTTCGAAGAAAGTATGATGCTATATCCCCAAAATTGACCGGAGTAAAAAGACGATTATATCAGGTCATAGTAAAGTTAGTACAAGCAATTGGTTACAATAATAAAAAATAGGGTAACCCATTTAAAATTTTAAAATTCCCTAACTTACAGAGAAAAAACTATAAACTTGGCAACTTGGCAAATACATTTTTTTTAATTCTTTATGTTCAGTTCCCTTTTGGCACAAAATTTGGTACATTTATATTTGACGGTTGCTGAGATAATTTACCATTCCGGGTTTTTCTACTAACCCTGTATACATGGACAAAGTACAAAGTTAATTTTTTTACCATTATAGCAGTATAAAATCCCCATAAATACACAAGTTTGTATATTTGGAAGTTTGGGTTAATTTAAATCATTTTTTTTATTTAAAGTTAAAAAAAAGGTAAAGTGCAAAATTGTGTGATCAACTTTTGTCATATTAGTAACAGTAAATTTTTATGCAATTACTATTTCACATTCTGGTATAAAGTACTTATATATACTTAAATATAACTGTTACCAATTTATTTATTTTTTAAATTTTGGAATTGGACGTATATACATAAGTAAGTAAGACTAGTTAAACTAATATTGTAATATTTACCTCATTTCTATAACATAAGTTTTTTACAAAACAACTTAAATACCATTGTATTGTATCTCTTCACAGTGTGTCAGTCCTCTATCTATAACTTCGTATCTACTGCTGCAACCCTTTTCCTGCAAACTAAAAATCCTTACATCTTTTGTTAAATATTTGGTTTTGTCTTTAATTACCTAAGATGCATAGCCAATTCGGCTTTTTTATTTCACATTATGAATCAGCAGTGTATTTGATTTTTACTAGTAGTTAACATACATACATGTTCTTTAATTTTCCTCCCTTTCAATTTTTTAAACGGATTAATTTTAAAACAAATGAATTTTTGGGATATGAAATTAATGCATAAATACTATATTTTAGAGTGAAATTAAGAGATGAAAATTTCAAGCTGGTGACTGGGCGCCATCTTAAAAAAAAATTGAAAGGGGGTTCTCGTGGCACATCATTTTAAAAGTCATGACAAGTCTTTTATAATCCTAGAATATTAAGTCAATACCCTTATCTAATTCAAAATGGTAGGACTTTAAAAATTACCAAAATACCTGATTTGGATGGCCATATTTCCGAAACTAAAAGAGTAAGATTACCTAATGAAGTGGTTTCTTAAAGCATTTTAAAAAATCTTTTTATTGGTAATTGATACTGGTGATAACATAAGGGTAAAAAAGAGTATACATTTTTTTATAAAGCACCTTGTATATTATATTACCATTAAAAATATCTTCAAAAAGAAAATGCCACATTTAGTACATCTAACTTTATTTGTTTTGAAATATGGCCATCTAAATTCAAAAAGGGTATTTAGGTAAGTTTACTTTATATTCTAGGGTTATAAAGTACTTGTCAGGAGCTTAATATTGATGTATTGCAATAACTCCCTTTCCATTTAATTTTTTTCCCAAGATGGCTCCCAGCCGCCATCCTAAAATTTTCATCTGTCAGTTTTACTTTAAAATATAGTATCGATGCATCAATTTTATATTCCAAAGCTTTTAACTTTTAAATTGATTCGTTCAAAAAATAAAAAAGGGAGAGACATTAAAAAAATGCGCTGAATAAAATGGACATATGTATTCCACTTTTTCACCTTACACAGTAGGGTTTTAAAAGTCTCTCTTCCCACCTTTTCTTTTAAATAGGAATATATATCGGAATCAAAAAAATATGTAAAAGAAAGTAAAACTACTTTTTGACATAAACAAAATTGTGGTCACGTGGCCTAGCGCCTAATGGGCACTTTCACTTTTCAGCCGTTTCAGACTTAGAGGCCTACACATTAAAACCGCGCTCTAAGTAATATATTTAATCTTTTTAAAACCTTGTAATCTGGAACGGTTGGGCCGATTTTTAAAATATTGCGGAATCAAGTAAAGAATCAAAGGCCCCTGAAAGTGGGGTGATAGGTGACCCGCCTTCTTATTATAAAAATAAAGGTGATTTAGCTTCCTTGGCACTAGGCCACGTGATCACAAAAAAATTTATAAAAAAATATGGAGTTTCAGTGACCTTACCTACCCAAATAGAAAAAGGACTTTAAACACCTCAATGCATATAGTAAACTATATTTCCATTAGTATCGAATTAAATATAATGTCGATATGTATACTCCTCCGATCTAAGTCTTCATGCATGCCGAGTTAAGAGTTAAGACGAAGGATGGAGAGGACGCGGCCTTTCTCAGATTGGGGTCTCAAACCCGGGTTTTAGCAAACGGTCAGGGACTTTCTAGGGTTAATTAGAATAAAGGGATCTGCCGTTAAAAAATTTAAATTGGTCCTCCTTAAGTCGGGGAATTAATTGATGTAAATGCCCAGACCCACTACGCACATTGTCTTATATCCTCTGGTCGCTTTCAACCGTGATTGCTTTGCGGTATTTGCTGTGTAGGATTTTGCACACATTGGTTAAAGACTATTTATTTATTATGAAACATTGGGCATAACATTATTGATGTATTATTTTATTGTTTTTTTAATTTGATTGGTTTTTTAAGTTATATTTAAATAAAGGTTGCTAGGATTTTAATAAAATAAAAATCATGCCCATGTCAAAAACGCCATTCTTTAAAATAAAAGTTTTAAAACAAGAAATAAGAATGATATACCTATGCTTTTAGACGTGGGTTTGCCTTTCTAAGACACATCCTTAATACCTAGGTAATGTAGCAAAACTTACCACGGAGTAGTGCTAAAACAGCGAAATGGGAAAACTTTTTCTTATGTAAAAGTGGTGACCCAGGCATGCGATACAAATTTTTCGGTGTAATTTTACATTTTATACACAAATTTGTTTTAGTTTTACTTCGGTACACACCAGTTTTGAATTTTTGCATTTGATCTGATCTGATTTTTTTAAACATCCTATTGTGTTACAGGTGTCTTAAATGATAAGGTTAATGGTGTGAGTCAAAGTATGGTTAGTACTTCATATAAAAAAAGTATTTCGTTTTGTTAGGGAGTTATTCACCTTAAGGCCTCGGGTACGATAAGCAGCGTCAGCGTCAGGCAGGTAATTTTAAAAAGCTCTTTTATTCTCGCATTAAGATCAAAGACAGCGCTCTTACATTTTCCGCTCAACGCTGGCCGCTGATGCTTACGATTAGTATTGTGTCAGAGGCCTTAAAGTTAAAAAACATTAAAAAAGTAAGCCGGCATCAAAATAATTAAAGTAAGTAAAAAATTAGAAATAATGAATAGAAAAAATCAAAAACATGAATACGGGTAATAACATGTGTGCTAAAATACTAAATGTTAACAACTAGACAAACGCATGATTTTTTTACTTTAGTACCAAGTGTTATTACCCGACCTTATGTTTTTGATTTTTTTTGTTTATGATTTTAAAATTTTTAGTTACTTTATTTATTTTAAGGTCGGTTTATTTTTTTAATTGTTTATTTTTTTCTTTAAAGTTTTTTATTATTATTTTTTTAAATCAGTGACCATTTACTAAAAAACACTACTACATAACTACTATCTTTTTGACTCACGTAACTGTTCGTACAGAACGGCAATGCCTGCACTTCTTAATAGGTATAAATTGGATTTAAACGGAAACGCTTGACACAAAACTAAAATTTAAAAATATGAATTAGATAAATGACAATCCATGACAAATTTGAAAATTTTGACGTTACATTTACTACCTAGACTGTTTAAATAACCAGCATATATTATAATCATCTTGGCATATAATTACTAGCGGCAGCTTTGCAATACGTCAGAGAGAAAAAATAAGTCTAGTACCTTTTTCTCTAGCGATCCTAACGGGATCCCCGCGTTAGTTTACTCTGTTAAATAAAAAAATAATTTTTAAAATCGTTCCACAGTTGACGGAGTAATCGGTGTACATATGTACATAAAAAAAACATAGGTGTAGAACATACAAGCTCCTGCTTTTTTAAGTCGGTTAAAAAGATGTGTATTTACGTCTTTTAAATGGGTGCAAGCTCGGTTGCAACAGTATCCATGATATAATAATGATTTTATTACAAAACATCGTAAGCGACTTATGTCAAATTTTACAAGAAATGATTTTTGTTCTTATTTCGCTATTTTTAAAACAAAGTTGGTGATTTTCTTGTAAAAAATTAGTGAACGGCTCTATTATAGTTTTAGGTTTATGTTTTAAAAATAACGTAATACAAAAAAATCGTTTCCTGTAAAACTTGACGTAAGTCGCTTACAATGTTTTGTCAAAAACCCATTGATATGAGCAACTATTTCCAAAGATAAACGGCAGCAAACAAATTTTATCATTTTGCCAGTACCCTTTTATTCCTTTATTTTTCTCCTACAAAAAAGGTAAACCTAATTTTAACTGATATCTTAACTGATTTCTTGGTTTCTAAAAAAATTATTTGAATACCTACATTTTACACTAAATAAAAAATTTATTTAATTCATAAAATCATTTAAGAAGTAGTAATTTAATAATTAATTATGTAAAAAATCTGTTAAACGGTTTCATTACAATAAAAATGATGAAGGTTATGTGCTTAAAGCTAAAAAATAATTTAGTAAGCCCTAGCTACCAAAAAAATCGGCGTAGCCTATACAGAATAGATATTATGATAGAAATTTTACGTGCCCAGCGATTTTATTATTCGTCTGACCAATATCCCAGATTGAGGAGAAGATTGGTACGATCTGGTAGCTAGGAGTTACTTAATTATTTTTAGAGTTTTAGTACATAACCTTTATCATTTTTATTGTAATAAAACTGTTTAACATAAAAAAATACATAATTTATTTTAAAGTTTTTAGTTTTGTTGTAAGTTAATACTTTTCATTCTATTGAGTTCATTTAATGCCTTACTATAAATAACCAGAACTAAACAACGATTTCATATTGAGGTAGTTGTGGAAAAAATATTTAATCCGCTATTTTGTGGCGACGGCTATCTTGAATTTTAATTTTTTCATTTTAAGCTCTATTCCACCAATCAAGCCCTTTCATATGATACCCATACTGAGGTAGTTGTGGATAAAATATGTAATCCACCATTTTGTGTCGACGGCCATCTTGGAATTTAATTTTTTCATAATAAGCTCTATTCTACCAATACTACTTTCATTTGATACCCATATTAAGGTAGTTGTGGAAAAAATATGTAATCCACCATTTTGAAGAGGCGCGGCGGCCATCTAAAATTTTATTTTTTTATAGTGGGTTTTATTCTGCCAATCAAGCCCTTTCATTTGATACCCATGTTAAGGTTGAAGTGAAGTAATATGTTATCCGCCATTTTGTATCGGCGGCCCCCTCCATAGCATTTTAAAATTACAAACCTTTTAACCATAAATAAAATGCTCTACATGTCTTTTTATGCAGATAAAAGGATATAGTATGTATATGTACATAGTTTTTATTCACACTATTTAGACAATACAGAATGCCTTTGTTTATTATTAATATGTAAGTTCTTGTACATAAATTTAATTATATATCTTCAAAATTGTAAAAACTTTGACAATAATCCAGTATAAATCACAGGAAACCTTTGACTTCTTGATGTATAGGTACTTTACGAGTCCCTCCGTACCATATTATCCATATCATATTAGTATTCGAAGTAGTATGTAGTTGCTGCATTGGTTTATCGATTTGGTATATTCTTTCTTATAAGATTACACCGTGGGGTCCTGGTAACAGGTTAATAGTCTTCTTTTACGATGCTAAAAATCATATACTGTGTAAACAAACCTTTTTCCTTTTATAACCTTATTTTAATGTAAAACAATAAGTTTACGTATGTACCTGATTTTATGCTGTAATTAATTGGTATGCAAATCACTTCTAATTGTAATTCATCTTTAATTATCCATAATAAATCATGGTATTGATTTTTATCAAACAGCTGATTGTCTAGACTATCAGTTTTACTTCTGTCATAATCTTCTTTTTCGAAATGGGGTCAATGATATGGATTTCTGCCAGCCACTTTTAGGGGATATTCGATACCCAACACTCTGTTACTTTGGGGCGTAAAGCCAACTCTAGGGCTTGTAAGGTCGAGTGTTTTGGGCAATAGGGCATTGGGATGACAACCCTGATTGAGGTGAAGGTAGGTTCTAGGAGAACGTCACTTTCATTTGGACGCTGAATACCGACATGGGCATGTCGAGTTAAAAAAATTCTTTTTAGAAGATCTGTGAAATTTTTAACCATCTTTAAGTTTTTAAAGTTAAAGTAGTAGCCTTTTGAAAAAGGATTACTTCCTCGTTGTGTCGGTGTACATATTTTTGGTTTGTTTTGGAATTATCGCCGAAAAACGAGAGCCCGTTGGATGACAGAATTTGTAACACGCAGTAAGTTTGGTATTTTTCTTTTAGCTAGAGTGTAATGCTAATTGGATTTTTTCTATTGAATTTCAGTTGGCTGTCTGTTTTAAATTTCATCTTTTATATTTGGATCCAGTCCTGAATCCCTCAAGAAAGAGGTATGTACCTTTCATTTCGAAGTCTTTTGGCAATGATCTTGGGTCGTTGGTTTCAACAAAATAATATTAATTTTAGGGTTCAAGTGGGGAACTAGAGAGGAACTTCAAGTGCGAGAGTGGAACTTCAAGTGGACGACTCCGTTGGAACTCAATTGGGAGAGTACGATCTGAACTAAGGTCAAACTTAGCTAGGGTGCTATACAACTGTGAGGTTGGTTTGGTCCAAGTGGTGTGAGTCTTGAAACCCGACTGGTAGTTTGGAGATCATCCAGGAGTCTGGAAATTCAGATGGAAACTCATGTCCGCAAGTAGCCATACAACAAATGCCAAAATTTTTAATATTTGATATTTTAAAATCGTTTAAAAATAACGAATTATTATTTGCATTACTTTTTCTATTTAACATTAAATACAATTTTTTAGACACTCATTTAGGTTTGTAAAAGGTAATTGGTATGTGTGTACCTACATATATTTGCTTTTAAAATTTATCCACAGGGCGGTAAATTCATGAATTTCCCTGCGCCAAAGGTACTACATTTTGGTCTTCAACAAAATTTTAAGAAATATTAAATTTATCAAACAATTATTATTATAACCAATTCCTTTCTTTTAACAAGATTTTCTACACTTATGAGAACTTATGTAAAACCTGTAAATTTGTAAATATTCATTGTACGAAGTAAGATTGTAAAGTTGTATATAGAACTCTGGTGTAAAAGGGTGACAAAGGAAGAAGTTTTCTTTTGGGGAATATATAAATAAAAAATATTCATTTAACTGTATTCACCATTGTTTTAATTGAAGTTCTGTATATTATGGTTTCTGGTTTTAACCATCAAAAAATCAGTGGCGCTCAATAATTTCAGATAGATTTTAATTTAATATTTATGTTCAAACAATGGACATAGAAAACAGCCCAAACGAACCCATGCCTCGCTAAAGCTGCCGGAGTCTTTTGGTATTCTTAATGGGCAAATAAACAGCAATAACAATTAATGCCATAAAGAAGTTGACGCTGCAACGTGGGCCCCAAAAAATAAACATAGTTTTATTTTAAAAAGTCTATTGTTTAAACATATCTTGATTCTTCTTATTGTAAAAGATTTTTTTTGCAGTTCAGAACTTCTCATTTTTTAAAAGTTTACAAGGTTTTACATATTTTCAAACTTTCTTGAACTTATTAAATTTTTTAAATTTCTTAACATACATTGGTTTTGATAGAAACTTTTTATACAGGGTCAAACAAAATTTAAGCATTTTTTGGTTTTGATTAGGATTTGATTTTTTTAATGTATCTCTTTTATATGGTACAGTTTTTCAAAACTTGAAAACTGTATACGGGTTAGTTTAACAATTATCCCACCTGGGTCTGGGAGTATAAAAGAATGTGCCCAGAGGTTTCTATTCGGTTTCTTTCCTGGTACGTAAGAGGCGATAAATAAGAAACTCGTCTTATGCCCTGGAACATCGTGTCATGATACACGGCAGCGGTTGCTGAAGATTTTTTTCTTCACCCGCATATCTTCCGTTTTTTGCGAGATATAAGGAATGTCAGCTCTACCCCTAAATATTTTTGTCTTTTCTCTTATACTTTTTTGTTTTCCGCCTCATTGGGAGGTCATTTTTGTTTGAGCTGGCCGACTAACTGATTTTTTTAGCGTGGTGTAAGCTACATTGCACTAGGGCTCTAGGCCAGAGTCCTGGCAGATGCCAAATTTTCACCTTAAAATTTAGGATTTCTTTAATAACTCCCGTTTATTTTTTTTGGGCCCTTGTTCTCGAAGCAAGTATCGCTTCGTGAACCTGAAATTTTCGTGAATTGTTAGTACTTAAACTGGTGTGATGCCGACGAGACTTCAGTTCCGAAAACTTTAAATACAGGATGTTACGAAGGTTGCAGTACTTTCAAATTTTGAATTGAATTTTGATATTTTTGATTTTTCTACGACAGCACTACATACAGTGTGATCACATTAATCTGACATTTAAATTTTTGGTGAAATTTTAATGTATACAGTTATTGTATTTAAATTAAAATTTAAATTTTGATTTTTCGGATAAGTGTTAGAATATACAGGGTGATCACTCTGTTTAGGTATTCATAACTTGAGACTTTGATATTTTTTTTAAATTTAATAATATATTAAATAATTTTTTTAATCACAATGGAACCGGAAACTTTTCAAGTTAATCACTTACATGACTATGAGGTATCATACGAGCTTTCTATTCGTAAAACCAAAACTGGTCGAAACCTAAATGATCAAAGAAAAATATTGAGAAGGTTACTTGCTAAAGAAAAGAATCAACCAGGAGGCATGATAGATTTGTGTTCTTATAATTTTGATTTTCAAAAAGAGCAAAGAGAAATAGAAAAACATTTTATGATATAACTGAAGCCATTATAGATTTTTCTGAAACCGGTCAAGAATCAGATACTCTTTTTCTAGAATAAAATCAAGAATAGCACATGTAACTTTAAGAGTTAAAAACTTAGAAAAATTTTTACATATACCTGACATTATTGATAAAGATGACATACCTCAAATTGAAAACTTTTTTCAGGAATCTTATGCCACCTGTTTGAAACTTGAAGGTGATCTTTTCGATAGCATAAAAGTAGTCGATCTTACTCAACCTGCTAATCAAACAGCTCCGGTTATTAATGTAGCGGCTCCCATTGTTACTTGTTCAGGCAATGCAATACCAATTTCTGAGTGGGGTGTAAAATTTAATGGAGATTCAAAAAATTTATTTTCATTTTTGGAACGTATTGATGAATTAGCGCATGCGCGTAAAGTTTTTAAAGCAGATCTTTTCAATGCTGCTGTTGAACTTTTTGTAGGTGATGCATTTGCCTGGTATCGGTGTAATAAAGTAAACGTGAATAATTGGGACGAGCTAGTAGCTTTATTAAAACGAGATTTTTTGCATTCTGACGCGGATGATCAGGTTTGGGAACAAATTAAACAACGAAAACAAAAGAAAAACGAATCGGTCGCGATTTTTATAGCACATATGGATACCTTGTTTAATAGATTAACTCGTGTCCCAGCCGAGGTTACTAAAGTAAAGCTTATTAGACAAAATTTGTTAAGTGAATATATTTCTCAACTTGCGTTATTAGATATAACTACCGTTTCTGATTTAGCAAATTACTGTCGTAAATTAGAGGAAGCTAATTATTTAAAAAATAAAAATAGACCTTCTGAAGTATCAGAACTTAGAGAAGAAGTTCAACATTCTAGTTCTTATAATCGTAGAGATAGAAATAATTTTTCTTCTAATTCTGGCAATAATAATTTTGATAATAAAAATAAAAATAGTTCAAATAAATTTCAAGGTAATAAATTTGGTAACAAAAATAAAAATAGTTCAAATAGTAAAAATTTTTCTGACAACAATATAGATAAAACAAATACAAGCACAACTAAAAAGTCAATTAATTGTTGGAATTGTGGTATGGCTAACCATACATATCGTGGGTGTAGAGCCCCTAAAAAGGTTTTCTGTTTTAAGTGTGGAAAGCCAGACGTGAAGTCCAGCAATTGTAAGACTTGTTCAAAAACGAGTAAAGGACGGTGCGCGTGGTGGCCGGCGTACCAGTCCAGATCGAAAGGATAATGCTAAAAACAAAACTAATTTCTTTAATAAAAATGATTGGAAAAATTGGCTGAAATATCTTTCAAATTTTTATAAAAATTTTCAATCTCCTTCTCAAGTTTCACCTTTATTTGTTAAAAACCTTCCGATTCAAGGCCATATATTTCTGTTAAGCTTTTTGATCAAAATATAACCGTTTTACTTGACTCAGGTGCAACTACCTCAGTCGTAGGTTCTGCTGGAATGTCAATTTTAAAAAGGTTTAAATTAAAAATAAATTCTGATACTTCAAAGAAAGTTTGTACGGCTGATGGGTCGCAAAAGCAAGTTTTGGGTATTGTAGATTTACCTATTTGTGTTAACAATATTTTAAAAATTATTAAGTGTCTAGTTGTTCCGTCGATACCTCAAGCTTTTATTTTCGGTTGTGATTTTGCTAAAGAGTTTCAAGTTTTAGTGAATTTTAGAAATGATAGTTGGAGTGTGCAAAGTGACTTAGTTCAAAGTGATATTGATATAGTGCCTCATTATAGTAATAGTGAATTTAATAATTTTTTATTATCTCTGGATGACTTAACTCCTGAAGAAAGAAGGAAAGCAGAAGATGTTATACAGTCCTTTAGTGAAATATCTAGTAAAGACCATATAGGAAGAACAAATAAGATTACTCTTGACATAGATACTGGAGACGCTAAGCCTTTCAAAAGGAGGCCTTTTGCATTGTCACCGTACATGCAGAAAATATTGAATGAAGAACTTGACGAAATGTTAAGATTAGGTGTTGTCGAACCATCCAAGAGTCCGTGGTGTTCTCCTGTATTTTTGGTAAAAAAGAAAAATGAAGAATTTAGATTGGTCTATGACGCCAGAATTTTGAACAGCGTAACGCGTCCAGACTCATATCCCTTACAGAATGTTGACAGGATTTTAAATTCATTGAGAGGTGCCAAATACATAAGCTCTATAGACCTTAGAAAAGCCTTTTGGCAAATTCCACTTACTCCAGAGTCTAGAGAAAAAACAGCATTTAGTGTAATTGGAAGAGGTCAATTTCAGTTCGTAACTATGCCATTTGGGCTTTGTAATGCCGCTCAAACACAACAAAGATTAGTCGATGCCATTTTTGGACCTGAGTATGAACCAAAGATATTTTCTTTTGTTGATGACATAATTGTAACCGGTTCTACGTTTGAAGAACACATCAAATTACTTACAATTGTTAAAGAAAAATTGAAAGAAGCCAACCTAACTATCAACTTAGAAAAATGTGATTTTTTCAAAACTTCACTTAAGTTTTTGGGATACATTGTAGGTAATAACTCCTTGAGAACAGATCCAGATAAGGTTGCAAGTATGGTAAACTACCCACGTCCGAAGAATACTACAGAAATTAAAAGATTTATCGGCATGTGCTCATGGTATAGGCGATTTATTCAAGATTTTTCTACTTTGGTGTCACCAATTAATGATTTACTTAAAGGAAAGAAAAAGGGACAGTCTATTGTATGGACTGATAAAGCTGAAGAAGCTTTCGTAAAAATTAAGGAATTGTTAGTATCTGCACCTATTTTGGCTCAGCCAGATTTTACAAAGAAATTCACTATACAGTGCGATGCAAGTAACACCGGTTTAGGAGGAATTTTGACACAAGTCATTGATGGAGAAGAGCGAGTTATAGCGTATGCAAGTAGATCACTCTCTCGTGCAGAAAGGAACTATGCAATTTTAGAAAAGGAGTTGTTAGCTGTATTATTTTGTATAGATAAATTTAAAGCATATGTTGAAGGAGCTAGATTTAATGTTATTACTGACAATTATAGTTTATTATGGTTAAATAATCTTAAAAACCCTTCAGGTAAATTGGTTAGATGGGCAGTGAAATTACGTCAGCATACGTTTGACCTTATTCACAGAAAAGGTGCCTTAAATTTAGTACCGGATGGTCTTTCAAGAATTCCTTATGAAAATGATGAGGTTGCAGTAATTTATGATCTTGATACTGACAGGATTGAACCTTGGTATGATAATTTAAGGACTAAAATTCTTCAGAACCCTAACAAATTTCCCCAATGGAAAGTAGAAAATGATTTTGTTTTTAAACATATTCCGTCACGCATGAATATGCGAACAAATATTCCAGAATGGAAATTTTTAGTCCCGAAACCGCAGAGGAACGAAGTTATTAAAGCGTGTCACGATCCTCCGACTAGTGGTCACTTTGGATTTTTCAAAACCTTGAATAGGATGCAAGAACAATATTACTGGCCTAGGATGCGTGATGATGTTTTGAAATACGTTCACTCCTGCAAAACATGTGGTGAGCAGAAAATGCCGAATACATCAGGCATGGGACTAATGGGAAAGGAAAAATTAATTAACATGCCTTTTCAACTTTTAGGAATTGACCTTGTTGGTCCTTTTACCTCTTCAAAAAGGGTAATAGATTTATTCTTGTCATTTCAGACTGGTTTACAAAATATGTATTTTTATTTCCGTTACGTAGCTCCAAGTCACATTATGTCAATAGTTGTTTAGAAAAGGTATTTTTGGAACATGCAACTCCCCAAATTATAATTTGTGATAATGGACCACAGTTTACAGGACGTAGTTTTAAAAAGTTATGTGAAACATACGAAGTTCAAAAGATATGGTATACTCCTTATTATTCTCCGCAATGTAACTTTGTCGAGAGAAACAATCGTACAATAGAAACTGTGTTGAGAAGTTATGTAGAAGAACATCGATGTTGGGATGAGCAAATTATAAAAATACAACGTGCAATTAATACAGCGAAACACGAAGTTACAGGCTATTCGCCGTCATTTTTGGTTTACGGCAGACATACTCCACTATCAGGAAAATTTTATGGAAAATTAAGTGCTGATCAAGACATAGAGATTATACCTGGCGATAGAGACAGCTACGCAGCTAATCTAAAGGAGCTGACACCGATATTTAAAGATGTAAGGAATAAGTTGCATGCCGCATACGAGCGGAATGCTCGATCATATAACCTCAGAAAGAGGGATGTATCCTTTGATAAGGGTGATTTAGTCTGGCGACGCAACAAAGTTCTCTCAGATGCAGCAAATAGATTTTCTGCAAAGCTAGCTCCTCGCTATATTTTGTCTAAAGTACATAAGAAAATTTCAAAACTTGTTTATGAATTAGTAAATGAAAGTGATGGGTCTAGAGTGGGAAAATGGCACATAAAAGACTTAAAACCCTATAAGGGGGATCTGAATTCGGAGTCTGAATCAGATGAGTAAAAATTAAAGTCCTCAATAGCGGTGAGTTTGTTTGAAATCAGCATAGATTCCAGCTAAGCGCTGTGAGAGATGATTCCTATCACTGACAGCAATCGGTTATGCTCGATACCAGTAGCAGTTGACAGTCTGTGTTGACTTGAGATCATACAATCCGTAAGAGAACTTCTATGAACCTCCATCTGTAATTATGTCCATAGTCACACATATTAGATTTAACAACTTTCATTAAATATTTTTACTTTGTAAATTTAAGAATTTACGTTTATTATTTTTCTTTATGGATTTTGGCTTTTATGCAAATATATTTTTGAGCTTTTGCTGTTATGCAAAGATATTTTAATGAAATTTCGTTTAGTGCGATTATTATTGTTCTTTGTGAACTTTTTGGCTTTATGGGCTTGTTATTTTTATGAATTTTGCGATTAATGCAATTTTAGTTTTTTTGATTTTGGTTTTTGGGGTTGTGCAACTTAATGTTTTGCCTTACCTAATTATTGTTTCTAGGTACAATTTAGTAGTATTATATCGTTTGAGTATATCAAAATTTTCGATATTATTTTATTTGGTTCTTGAAACATTCAAGATCAATAATTTTGGAGAGTCTCTGATCAAGACTGTCCGCGGTACGCATATAGAATGTAATCTTAATGCGTGATTGTTTATGCTTAAAGCATGTTGGTATGGTAGGAGAGTGTCTGTATAGAGTGTCCCTACCGAAGGAGTGTCCTTAAGAGTGTCCGAGTCATGGTACAGATAGTAGTAGGAGTGTCCGCCATCGTTCGTTAAGCATAATCTTAGTGAGAATGAAGGTGTATGTACCTTATATCTAGGAGTCTCCTAAATATATGAGTTCTGGGCGTTAATATAATACCCCACCTTTTCTCTTTTGGAAAAATTCTTGTAAGATATTTGTACAAAGTACAATTAAAATTAACCTATAAAATTTTATTTAGACACATTCATATGTTTTATTTTTTTGGTATCAGCATTTTTGCCGACATTTATTTCTTGGGTGTCCTTACTTAAATGTGACCAAATACCGATTTAGACTTCCCGATAATGACTTCCCGATAATGACCCCATTCTGGGCGTATGATACGCGTTAGATATCAGACCAAGAACATAAATGTAAAGCAAACACTGTCTTTTATTTACTGAAAGTACTTTTTTTTTCGAAATAGCCTATCAAGATAGTCTATTTATTTTTGGAGGGGGTAGTATAGCATTTTAAAATTACAAACCTTTTAACCATAAATAAAATGCTCTACATGTCTTTTTATGCAGATAAAAGGATATAGTATGTATATGTACATAGTTTTTATTCACACTATTTAGACAATACAGAATGCCTTTGTTTATTATTAATATGTAAGTTCTTGTACATAAATTTAATTGTATATCTTCAAAATTGTAAAAACTTTGACAATAATCCAGTATAAATCACAGGAAACCTTTGACTTCTTGATGTATAGGTACTTTACGAGTCCCTCCGTACCATATTATCCATATCATATTAGTATTCGAAGTAGTATGTAGTTGCTGCATTGGTTTATCGATTTGGTATATTCTTTCTTATAAGATTACACCGTGGGGTCCTGGTAACAGGTTAATAGTCTTCCTTTACGATGCTAAAAAATCATATACTGTGTAAACAAACCTTTTTCCTTTTATAACCTTATTTTAATGTAAAACAATAAGTTTACGTATGTACCTGATTTTATGCTGTAATTAATTGGTATGCAAATCACTTCTAATTGTAATTCATCTTTAATTATCCATAATAAATCATGGTATTGATTTTTATCAAACAGCTGATTGTCTAGACTATCAGTTTTACTTCTGTCATAATCTTCTTTTTCGAAATGGGGTCAATGATATGGATTTCTGCCAGCCACTTTTAGGGGATATTCGATACCCAACACTCTGTTACTTTGGGGCGTAAAGCCAACTCTAGGGCTTGTAAGGTCGAGTGTTTTGGGCAATAGGGCATTGGGATGACAACCCTGATTGAGGTGAAGGTAGGTTCTAGGAGAACGTCACTTTCATTTGGACGCTGAATACCGACATGGGCATGTCGAGTTAAAAAAATTCTTTTAGAAGATCTGTGAAATTTTTAACCATCTTTAAGTTTTTAAAGTTAAAGTAGTAGCCTTTTGAAAAAGGATTACTTCCTCGTTGTGTCGGTGTACATATTTTTGGTTTGTTTTGGAATTATCGCCGAAAAACGAGAGCCCGTTGGATGACAGAATTTGTAACACGCAGTAAGTTTGGTATTTTTCTTTTAGCTAGAGTGTAATGCTAATTGGATTTTTTCTATTGAATTTCAGTTGGCTGTCTGTTTTAAATTTCATCTTTTATATTTGGATCTAGTCCTGAATCCCTCAAGAAAGAGGTATGTACCTTTCATTTCGAAGTCTTTTGGCAATGATCTTGGGTCGTTGGTTTCAACAAAATAATATTAATTTTAGGGTTCAAGTGGGGAACTAGAGAGGAACTTCAAGTGCGAGAGTGGAACTTCAAGTGGACGACTCCGTTGGAACTCAATTGGGAGAGTACGATCTGAACTAAGGTCAAACTTAGCTAGGGTGCTATACAACTGTGAGGTTGGTTTGGTCCAAGTGGTGTGAGTCTTGAAACCCGACTGGTAGTTTGGAGATCATCCAGGAGTCTGGAAATTCAGATGGAAACTCATGTCCGCAAGTAGCCAAACAACAAATGCCAAAATTTTTAATATTTGATATTTTAAAATCGTTTAAAAATAACGAATTATTATTTGCATTACTTTTTCTATTTAACATTAAATACAATTTTTTTAGACACTCATTTAGGTTTGTAAAAGGTAATTGGTATGTGTGTACCTACATATATTTGCTTTTAAAATTTATCCACAGGGCGGTAAATTCATGAATTTCCCTGCGCCAAAGGTATTACATTTTGGTCTTCAACAAAATTTTAAGAAATATTAAATTTATCAAACAATTATTATTATAACCAATTCCTTTCTTTTAACAAGATTTTCTACACTTATGAGAACTTATGTAAAACCTGTAAATTTGTAAATATTCATTGTACGAAGTAAGATTGTAAAGTTGTATATAGAACTCTGGTGTAAAAGGGTGACAAAGGAAGAAGTTTTCTTTTGGGGAATATATAAATAAAAAATATTCATTTAACTGTATTCACCATTGTTTTAATTGAAGTTCTGTATATTATGGTTTCTGGTTTTAACCATCAAAAAATCAGTGGCGCTCAATAATTTCAGATAGATTTTAATTTAATATTTATGTTCAAACAATGGACATAGAAAACAGCCCAAACGAACCCATGCCTCGCTAAAGCTGCCGGAGTCTTTTGGTATTCTTAATGGGCAAATAAACAGCAATAACAATTAATGC
>JACEGR010006712.1:0-57702 GCA_014170235.1 Listronotus bonariensis
CATTTAATTTAGTTTTTTTTTAATTTATTTAAATAATTTACCTTAATTTTTCCAAGTTCTTTCATCACTTTGGAAGGTTTCCGAAAACGCCCGAATTATCCATTAAGAACTTTTATGCCATCCTGTACTATGGAATTTTCACGATATTTCTCTAATATTCTAGATCATTCTTTACTCTTCCACCATACTATAAAAGGGCGACGGGAAACCTCCGATCAGTTAGTACAGATTCGACTTTTGTGCTGTAAACTTCGAGACATTGACAATTTAAGATTTTGCCGTTATTGAAACCATAGTTACGTTACATTGTTAATAAAGGTATAAAAACGAAGGCACGTGTTTTTATACGAGGTGTTTTGGAACAATAAGTAGGCGAGTACAAAGAAGAATATTAAAAAATATATTTAGCAATCAGCAAAATAGGAAAAAGTTACAAACAATGTAGTAAAATCGATTGTCGATGACAGTTACTAATGCCTTTTTTTATTCCCCAACACACAATAGATTTTTATTACATACGTACCTTTTGGATATTTTTCATTATAGGCAGATATAGCTCCACATACTGAAATTCTGCCAAACAGGTTCATCTGGTTTATAATGATTGTACTGATTTCTCCACCTACCTAAAAGAAAATATGCATAAGTATGTGTTGCGTCCTAAAATTTGAAACAATACTACATTTTGACATAAGCTTTCTTTATAGATTTTTTGAGCTGTCATCTTTAAAAAAAAAAATAATAATTATTTAAATATAAAACCCTCTATCAATTAAAGTATTTTTTCTGATTGTTAAGAGTAAAGTATATCTTAATATGGTCTTATAAACTAAGCACAATATAAAATTATCATTTCTTTTATATAAAAAAAAACTTGTAACCAAATTGACAGTGTGTGTAATCCCATCTATTTGTCTAGTAGGCCAGAACAGCAAGAATGTTTTTTATAACATGGCGTTGTAAATAAATAGTAATTTAATATGTTTATAGTCCATAGCCAAGAAGTGCGATGCGGGGAGTACCGAAATTTACGCACTTACTAAGATACCATAAACATAAGCTAGGTTAGATTAGATTGGAATAAGGCCGGGATAACCCATGCACTGAAGCCGCTCGGCTTATTGTGCGCTCTGTCTTTTACTTCTGAGTGATGTCAGCCAGACGGGACCTACAGCTTAACGTGGCTTCCGAACCACGGTCCTATGAGCGCCAACTTAAGACCTCGTCCCCACACAGGGGGCACTACTGAACCTACCAACTGAGTGGGGTACGCATGTCTACGGTTGCGCAGGACACGGCAAAGTGTGTTCCGGTGCCCTGGTCCTTTGGTGGCATTTAGCGTCGATACATTTAGCACTTTGTCCCTCTGGTGTTGAGCTAACCACTAAATTTCTGACCAACTTATAAATAAGTATTTGGCCTCAGCAGGATGCAGGATTTGAACCCACCTCACGTCCGTTGTGCGCTCAACGACTTAACCCCTTACGCTCTAAGCCATCACCGGACTCGCAACATAAGCTAAGAATAAAAATTGCGTATTGTATTAAATTAATAAAAATTATTTGATACACAGAGAAAAAATTGATGAAAAAGCGCTGGAAATAAGTAATAAATTATTTTTTTTAAATGTCTTGATTGTTATAAATGTTTTTAATAATATATGCTTACATTATCAAAATAGCAATCCACTCCCTGTGGAGCAATTTGCTTTAGGCTTTTCTTTACATCTTCAGTTTTATAATTAATAAAATGATCAAAACCTAATTCGCTTGTGAGCCATTTTCCCTTGTCATCTGAACCTGCAATTCCTATAACATTGCAACCTTTAAGTTTTGCAATTTGACCAACATGGCTACCAACTGCCCCCGCAGCTCCAGTAATTACCACAGTTTCCTTGGGTTTTGGGTGGCATATTTCTAATAGGCCAAAGTAAGCTGTATTTCTAAAATAAAACGATAATGAATAGATTATTTTTAAAGTCTAAATTTAATTAGGGGAAAAAGTAAAAATAGTTTAATATATTATGATGTCCATACATTTTCAGAATTTCAAGAGGTTCATGTAACTAAAATGATACTATAAAAAAGTTTGGTTTGATAAATTAGGAAATGTATATATTTTCGGACACCCTGTATACAGGTCGAGCCACTTCATAACGTCCAAAGCGAAATTGCCAATTGCCAATGAATGAAAAGATGGTCTAAAGCAACAAAGCCAGCTCGATGCGTCACTCTATCTGAAATGTTACCATGCAGGCGTTCTTAATCCAATCTCTACGTGCTAGTGTTTCAGACACTGAAAGTTAATTTGGACTGACAAAGTACCTTGGGAGAACGCAGCTAATATGGTAAGACCACGTTCAAAAACTAACTAGAAACTCAATTACATCGCTATGCAACGGGCACCACACCAGGAAGAACTAAGAAATCTTAAAGAAAAGGACATCAAAACGAGTTGTCGCGACATAACAGAAATACAATGGAACCATAGAACCACAAAAAGTTAGGCGTCAGACAACATCGCAAAATATTTTTAAAACTATCTAATATGTAAATATTTCCGTCCTCATGTCATGACCAATAATTTAGGCAAAGAAAATTGTATAACTTACCCTGGCATTCCTAAAACTCCAAGTCCTAAGGAAGGTGACAAACCTTTAAAATCTGGCAACACATACTCGACCAATGGTATTTTTTGGTTACGGTCAGACTGTCCGTTTGATATTGTATGGGACCTCCATCCATATTGTCCAAAGCAGTATTGTCCTTCCGGAAATTTGGGATTTTTACTTTCACGTATTCTAAAAATTAAATAAATTTAATAAGCAGCAGCATTTACATATAGGCATGGATGATAATTATAATTAAAGTCCTGTTTATCTACTTTTGAGTTTTTTGCAAAAGGGTTATGATGAAACCATACATTAAGGAGGAACTGCTAAAATTGTTTACCATTGATAAAAGTTGTAATAAAATATAAACAAATTAAAAGTGACTTATTAAAAAACTACATTTTTGAAGGTTTTGTTTTTAATGTAAAACTTTAATTTTAGCTTATTAAATAATAGATTAAACTAAAAATAAAAATAACGGATCTGCGGATAATATCTTACAAAAAGCCAATGGAAAAAAAACAAAAAGGTTAATGTCATGACCTGTATTATCCAAAGATCCTTTAGTGATTAATATTCAGAAATTATAGGTACCCTTTATATATTCATTATAAACCCAGAATTTTACTTAAGGCAGTTCTACCGATACCACAAGAGTCAAATAAGTGCTTAAGCTAATTTGACTAACGTGGTATTTATATTTGGCAACGCTGAGCAGACAATAGACATTATTCGCAAAAATCTACTTGGTTTAAATTGTTATGTTAAGGATAAACATGGAAAGTTTCTGTTACCTAACCTTATAACTAACGTAAATATTGTTACATCGGATTATTGCGGATATTTATTATCACTCATTGGATATCTTGTAACCGAAAAACGTATTGGACTGGCATCAATTTTATGTCCCCATACCTTATTCGATAAACTTTTTCGGGCGCAACATAATCTTTCGGCGGCGTTGCACATGTCAGTCACGTAGCATGTTTTTCTCAATTATTTAATATTTACTCCGATCACAAGCTCTGAAGGTCGGATTTTAATTATCCGAAATGTTCAGAATTGTTTTTTCTTTCGTTGATAGAACTTTCATTGAAATCTAAACATCAGTTTTTGTAAAGTAAAAATAAAATCTGCGACTTCCCATAAGGATCAATATTAAAAGCAATTATTTTATAATATTTATAACTTTTTTCAGTTTTCTGTAGACCTTTTAAAATTTAACTGGTTGATATTCTTATTGTACCAATATGCTAAGTTTCATAATTTTCTGAACATTAATTCTTTCACCGGTAGTACTACCTTAAAGCTAAAACAAAAAAACATGAATATATTACTATCTTCACTTGAGTATCCAAAACTTAACAGAATTAAGGTAAGAAACTAAGAAGAGAGCGAAGGAGGGTGGGATTTAAATAGAGATAATATAGATTACACCTTACTGGTAAATTTTACTTACAGTGCTATTTGTCCGCCTATGAAAGTAGTTCCCAATTTTAAAGCTGGAGCATAACCTCGCATATATGGATCCACACTTAAATATGCGGCTTCTGCAAGAAATTCTGTAAAATAATGAATTTATTTAAATGGTGGCATAAAAAGCATAACATATTCCATTAATATACAGTGTGTTTAAGATTGGTAGGGAATGTGTTGGGATATTGGAAACTATAAGAGATAGAAAAATGGGGAAAGCTGTAGGC
Organism: Listronotus bonariensis; assembly: GCA_014170235.1. Lineage (NCBI taxonomy): Eukaryota > Metazoa > Arthropoda > Insecta > Coleoptera > Curculionidae > Listronotus > Listronotus bonariensis. The sequence continues at coordinate 4,315 of JACEGR010006712.1, forward strand.
CGTTCAATGGTTAATCTAATGCCGTTTTGATGACGGGCGTATCTTGTTTGGTTTTTGAGTTAGTTCTGGTTAGCTGGCTGATTTTTAATTTTTATGTCAAAAATCGTCAAAATTAGTTTTTGGCCGAGTTAATCATGATCATGACAGCGGAAGCCATTAGCTCTAGAAACAATTGCCATTCAATTTTCAATAAGGACCTATATTGGGGAAGGTAATGCAAGTTTATTTCTATCTTTTATAAACCAGTGTACCCAAACAAAGATGGATGGATATTTAAGTTGTGAGCATTGGCACATTAAAATATGTGTTAATTATATCGAGCTAATACCTTTCTCTTCCGTAGATTAATGTGCTCAAAAACATTTTTTTCTTAAATTTTATTATTTATAACATACAAAAACCCAATTCATAGACTCTAAATTTTCACGAAAACAGTTATTAAACTAAATTCTACTTACATACTAGTCTCTAAAAAACAATGTTCTCTCCTTTTTATCTTAAATAGCAAAAATTTAATTTCATGGGAATTTAAACAAAACCAAAGAAAATATGTATTAGTTTAAAAAAAATATATGAATTGTAATACGAACAAATATTTAAAAATATTTTGCAGATTGTAAGACAACCTGATTTTTATAATACATGAGCTGCCATCAAAGTGTTTAACTTTTTTAAAGTAAGATAACTATAATAAATATTAACTAAAAAAATAAGAATAAAAAAACAAAAACATGCTATGATTTAAAATAGTAGATTTGTAATAAGTGTAGAGAACCTTTTTTTTCACAGACTGTTATGTAAGAATAATTTGTTTTTTAACTGTGTTTGTGCCAATTAAAAGACATAATGAATTTGGTTTTGGATAAAATGCTATAGGTGATAAAATAAAAAAATGTTTTTGAGCACGTACTCACATTTCTGATACAAAGTTTACAGTTTGATAAAATTAACACACATTTTAATGTGCCGATGCACACAAGGTAAATATCCATCTTTGTTTAGGTACATATTTATGTAAGTTTAAAAAGTTAGAAATAAACTTGCATTAACTTTCCCAACATAGCTTCTCATTGGAAATTGAAAGGCAATTGTTTCTAGAGCTAATGGCTTCCGCAGTCATGGCCAACGCGGACAAAAAATTAGTCTTGACGATTTATTAATTTCACTTAACAAGGGTTGACAAAAACCACTAAAATGCCAAATATTACTGTGATCGATAAATAAATAAAGGCACTGTAATGTATTCTTCTAATCAAACCTAAAAAAGTAGATCTGTTTTGTGTTGTTTTTAAGAAAATTGAATAAAGGTTATACTGAATTCGATATACTCGTTTCAGATTAGGTAAGGGATTGGATTAAATGCCATAAGCCAATCCTGTTTTTTAAACGATTTGAATTGAGTTCAGATCCGATCCGTCCGATCGGAGGTTAGGTATATTTGTACTTTATTCACGGTTTTGGAAAAGGTTTGATAAATGACAGTTAATTAAAACAGCTGATAAGTGTAGAAAGAAAATAGTGGAAAGAAAAAAGCCCAAGTATTTGCTAAAATACTGTGAAAGTGTTTTTTAGTGGTTTGCGTTATTATTTTGTCTTATTTTCTGAAATTAAATGAAACTATTAAAAAAATCACAAAAGTAAGGATATAAGTTTATTTTTATTTATTTGCTCTCTTTGTCATTCTATATACTTTTCTTTGTCAAATTTAAAAGAATTTAGAACCGGATTATCTGCATCCGATAAATTCTAGGACGAAGGGCACATTATTAGGTTTAATGCGATCCGTCCAATTGGATTAGATTTTTACGATGTACCCAAGTCAAGATCGTTTCTGTGAAATGGCGTCATAAATACAAAAAAATTGTGGCAAGTTTGGCGAATAACCCATGGTTTAATTTTTAATACCCAAAAATGTACATATTTATCAACAAAAAATTAAAGCAAACTTTAATTTATGTTGAGGCTTAAAATATCAAAATACTTAAAACATTTTATTACAATAATTTTAATTTTGAGATCTTAATTGTCATTCTTTTCACTTGTTTAATTGCTTTTTATGTTTACCTCCGTCTTTTAGCGGTCGTAGATCTTCTTCAATCATTTTAATGTCGCCTTCTTTGGGAAAACCATCAAATGGCTTATTATAAATATAAACATTAGCTTTAACCATGTTTCTGTTTTAAATTATTTTGTTTTTAAATATTAAATAACTAAGATTTGTAACAATAATTCTGCTGAACGTGTTTTACTTAACCTCAAAATACTGTTTACGTTTACTGATTAGGCTGAGTGCGCCCACATATTTTTTACTTAAAAGCAACACATGAGGCGAAGGTCAACAAGCTTCATTATTACTATTTGTTTATTAATATTGGGGAATTGTTGCAATAAACAAAATGTATTAATAAGAGAAATACCATATCTAGACACGCGGTTTTATTTTTGTACCCCAGTTGAAAACAAAAAAGTCCTCATCGATCCATATGTAACTTTTTTCAAAGGTGGGTGCCCCGAGCCAGTGCCGCGCTTGCCCCTCTCCCTCCCTTAATTCCGGCCTTTTTACCACATAAAAAGTTGCAATTGTTATAAACAAAATAAAGAAGGTGTTTATATAGTTTTTGTTAATACCTATCTCCATAATTTCCATTTTTTTTTAACGATGAAAAGGGGGCTCTGCGAGGTTGTTACGGCGTAGGCGCGCCGTAGCCAGTATATATCTTAAATAGTTTTTTTAATGGTATTTAATAACAATTTAATTATTAAAAAAATATGCCGTAATCTAAACATTTGAACGAAAAAAAAATCGGTGAAAAAATATGTTTTTAAAAAGTTACCCCTTTGTTAATTAACTACTTTTTTCAATATCGGTCGTTATAAATTACGTCATTAAAGTTGAGATAATAATTAATCTATAAAATTAAAATGCATAACTTTATTAAGTGTCTAAATAGGAAGAGCTCCACGAAGCGAAAAATGTATAGATCAATTTTATTATTTAAACTTTTCAGCTACCACTTGGACATATTGGCAAGAGCAAAAAAATTTTTTGATTTTGCACACGGCTGTTTATTTTTCGTTTTGATATATATATATATATATATATATATATATATATATATATATATATATATATATATATATATATATTTATATACATATATATATATATATATATATATATATATATATATATATATATATATATATATATTTGCAGTTTTGTCCTGTCATTTATGGATGTTCTAAATACATAAATAAACATTTTTAAAGAATGAAAGTACTTTTTAATAATTTCTCATGGTCACTATGGTCATGGTCAGTAGCTAGCTATTCATAAAATATATTTATTTGGAAATTTATTTCGTCGTGGGAAAAATATATTTTTGGACGATGAGTATGAGAAGCAACCACCAAGAGATCGCTTTTCCTACATTCTATACAATGTACTATTAGCGCTAATTCCCTATTATCAATTTTTTTAATGTTTTATTGAACTATATTGAATTGATATATATATATATATTTGCAGTTTTGTCCTGTCATTTATGGATGTTCTAAATACATAAATAAACATTTTTAAAGAATGAAAGTACTTTTTAATAATTTCTCATGGTCACTATGGTCATGGTCAGTAGCTAGCTATTCATAAAATATATTTATTTGGAAATTTATTTCGTCGTGGGAAAAATATATTTTTGGACGATGAGTATGAGAAGCAACCACCAAGAGATCGCTTTTCCTACATTCTATACAATGTACTATTAGCGCTAATTCCCTATTATCAATTTTTTTAATGTTTTATTGAACCTATTAAATATTCACTTATCATTTTATCTAAGATATGTATATAAAATCATAATAATAGATAAATGGCGTAAACTTGTTAGGTTTAGTTGGCTATCATCAACGATACAATTCAATACTTATCTACAATATATACAGGTTGTACGCTAAATGGAAAATAAGTCAAAAATTTTATAAAAAAATATAGCTCCAAAACAATACAAGATTCGGAAAAAAATGTTATAAGTATTAGCAAAGACAATTGTAGTTTACTATAGACTCCCAGAACAATGCTAATTTTTGGTCATCAGTTTGGACGCTGGCTTGGCTGAATTTATGAAGCGGCAAATTATACGTACTGTTTACGTGTGTACTCGATGGATACCCGCGTCATAAATTCCACGAAGCGAGCGTCCAAGCTGATGACCAAAAATTTAGCATTGTTCTGAGTTTCTATAGTGAAACTAAATTGTCTTTGGTATTAGGTATTTTTAATGACGTTTTGATTTAAATAAAATCTGGCAGCTTGGTACAGTTATAACACTAACCAAAATTCAGCCTATGATAATAAATTTTTGTTTTTATATTGGACAAATGGCGTAGTTTTGGGTAAACCAAGTTAACATTTCTAAAAGTTTGGGTCAGTTTAACATTTTTTATTTATACGTTGTAAGCTAGCAGCTTATTTTTATTTTTATTTTTTTTTTTTGAAGCCATGATCGCAATCACCTCCTCCTTTTTGTCTTATCGGCATTACACAAAAGTGCATCTGCAGCACCAGTCAGTGCTACTGCATAATTTTTGATAATACTTTAAAAATTTAAACATTAACATTTATTTTAAGTACGCCACTAAACTCTCCGTAAATAGTTAGAAATCTTTTTATACAGTGTGTCTACATAAATTGGCGGCACATGGGAAACTTTTTCTTATTAATTTTACGAAAAAAGTGATTCTTTATAAAAAGTTCTGCCTGGTCCAAAATCTAAAATGCAATCATCAGATATCAAATTGTGTCAGTCATGTACGAGGTTTGGCCAAAAATGTAATTTTTGCTCACGAGTAAAGTACCTGTATTTCTGCTATTATCGAATATTGTTATAAAAATAAAGATGTTTAGAATTATAAATTACTTCCAAATATGCAATTTTGTTAATTTTCAATCAAAAAATATTTTTTTTCCGTGAAAATCGAGAAAATTTAAGTTTGTACAGAGTGTTTTTTTTGGTTGGTATTATAGGGTACAGGCTGAACGGTAAGAGATACAAAAACTAAGATTCGTGTCCTCTTTTTTAGTGCTTAGTTTAATGGCGCAGTTAGATCCACGCTTACTTGATTGGTTTAGAAGATACAGGGTGATATTATTGCGCCCGGTAGGCACGGCCCTGGTCGTCATTGTATTTAGAATGCCATGTACTATCGAAAACAATGAAGGTAACAGTCGTTTATGGTTAAACTGAAAGTAATAAAAATCAAGTGAATTGATCAATTAATCCATATTTATATCGATATCGAAGTATCGAAATACCGAATTATATCAAACATTTTATTTTTCCATTCTGAAGGTAAGAAAGTTATAAGGGGGAACCCCTTTAAGAAACACCCGGTATAAATGTAATTTTTATTTTATAGAATTTATACTATTTTGCGGAGACGATTTTAAACAAATTAGTTTATTTTTTTCTAAATGAATTTTCTCAAATTTAAAGACGCTATGGTGCATACCCATTTAAAAACCAGTATGACTTTTTAGTCAATTTATATTTTATTTGTGTTATCTTTTTTGTTGAATGTATTTTAGATTCATCAGTTAATGCTCAAAGATAACTCTAGAAATAAAGCTTACCGTGATGCAATATTAAACAGCAAAGAGGATTTTGTCGGAAAGGTTGTTTTAGACGTTGGAGCAGGAACTGGAATCTTATCTGTGTTTTGTGCTCAAGCTGGAGCTAAAAAGGTGTACGCAGTGGAGGCTAGTGAAACCTATAAAATAGCCATAGAAATAGCTAAAGAAAATCAATTTGAGGATGTGATTCAGGTATGTAAGTAATAGTCTAATAGCCAGTGAATGGCAGACCCTCAGTATTATACCAAAGCTTATATTTTGCTCAATGACTCTCAGACGCTATTAAACTTTCCCTGCGATTGCGAGGGCATTATTCATACGTATGAATGTGAGTGAGAACGCTATATTGTCCTGAAAGATACTACAATACAAAGACAATACACCAAAGCATTTTTGGACATAGAAAATTTTGGTTACCCTTTTTTGAGCCACCCTGTATATTTAAAGAAAAATTGCACTAATGACGTCACGGTCTATAAAAAAGGTTACATGTTCGGTCAATCTCAACTCGTGAGGAAATTTTATTAATGACAGCTGTCAAATTTTGACAAATTGACTATACGTTTGACAAATTGACTATACGCCCATATGATATTTCATATCATTCACCAATTGTACCTAAAATAACAAATATAAAATTTAGGCTTGCTACTATAACGTAGTTTACCTAATTTTTAAATAACATTCAAGACGTCTGGTAGAAGTAATGGCCCACGGAAAGTGTCTGGCAATAGTGAATTTTAATTCTACATAATATTCACAAGAATATATTTAAAAATAGACTTTGCTACTTTAACGTAGGTAAGTACGTTTTTTATGCACCTGTACTTCGCGCTACCTGAGAAAAGGCCCCGCCTTCAAGGTGGTGGGTACGCATACCTCTTTACAACACATTATACTAATAATCCTCAAAATATCAGCTTTGCTAAAATGGCGTAGGTCTGGGAGCTCTGGGATCTTGGACTATTAAGCGACCGGGAAAAATCTTGATTAATTTTATTAAAGTTTAGAATAACCCAAAGATTGGCACGTTGTTAAAGAGTTACAACAACAACTTGTCAAAAACGTCAAATAACTTAATTGATTTAAAACCTAGCCTAACCATTCAAAAACACAAAAATTTAAAACTTGCTAATTTGACACATATAAAAAAATGGACATACAATTAGTTATACAATCTAAGACGTAACAGAACAGCCGTCTAAAAACGCACATAGATTAGAAAACAGAAGACCAAACTATATCGTAATTTATTCGAAGTTAGTTATAGTTATCCAACCGATCATAGAAGTATTCCTCCACAGAATAGTATGCCCGTTGAGCCAATAGCGTTTTTACTTTGATTTAATATCCCTTAAGTGATTTGGTAAGTGATTATAGCACTTTATACCCATGTACTCAAAAGAGTTTTGACCCACTGTAAGCCGACTAAAAGGTTGTTGTAAGAGGTTTTTATTTCGGGTCGGTTATGAATGCACTTCGTGTCTATGTATAAAGTTACGCTTGCATGTTCTAATATTTTGCACCAGTGCAAAAATATAGAGACCTGGAAAAGTAAGAATGTTCACGTTAATAAAGCTATCCCTGCAGGTCTCAAGAGGTTTTAGTTTCGCTATCACACGGATAACCTTTTTTTGCAGTACAAACACTCTATGTGCTTCACTGCTCCCTCCCCAAAACAGAAGTCCTTATTCCATTACGGAGCGAAAGAGGCCATTATACATAAGCATCAAGATGTTTCGGTTTACAGTGTTACAAAGTTGGTGAAAGAGAAAGCAAACGGAACTAAGTTTTTTACAAATGTAGTCAATATGATCTGACCAAGTGATTTTGTGATCAATGTATATTCTCAGAAACTTTGTGCTGTAAACTTGTTCAATTGATTTTCCATTTAATCTTAGTCGGAGACTTGCATCCGTTGACTTATTTTTAGGACAAAAATGTACTAAGTTGGTCTTGGAGCTGTTTAGTATAAGTCCCTTTCGCTTACACCACCCAGACATTTCAATAATGGACCTCTGTGACCTTACTATTGAGAAGCTTAAGTCCTGCTTAGCTATCAACATCAACAGCAGTATGGGCCAAATTAAATTTGCGCACTTTTTAACTTAAAAATAAAAAATTACCTATCTTTTTTATTTTTACAGGGCAAATAGGTAGATATGTTTTCTCAAGGTTTGTCAATTTTGGTCGATTTGATTTAGTCAGGACCAGACTGAGTCTTTTTTTAAAATGGTGCATTTAACTTCATTGCAAAAGAAATCAGAATTTATCTACAATTAGGCTAATACGTTAAATTTTAATTAATTAACTGATAAGTTGTGTCAGCATCCAACTCAGGAAACATGCTAACCTCACATTTTTCATTTTCAAAGCACACTAAAAAAGTTCCCTGTTAAAACCGTGAGAAATGCATGATTTTTGGGGCAGGTCATTTATCAAGAATAATCATAATTCCTGAATCCCCAAATTATTGACAGATTCGCTTTTACTAAATTATTTCCCATAAATTGTCTACAAGAAAAACGTATTAGCTCAATTGTAGCTAAATCCGATTCCTTTTGCAACGAGGTTAAATGCATCATTTTGGAAAAAGTCCCATAAGTCCGATCCTGACTAAATCTATTCCACCAAAATTGACAAACCTAGATAAAACATATCTACCTATTAGCCCTGTAAAAATAGAAAAGATAGGCGAATCAGATAAAAAGTTATCATTAGGTAAAAAGTATGTGCAAGGTTAATTTGGCTCACCCTGTATATTTATTATGTTAACATTTTTTTTTTTACTTTTTTATTATACAAAAACTTGGCGTATTTTATCAATAGTTTTAATACGTTTCTTTGGAATTTTGTATAAGTATCTTATCCGTACTTGGCTTGCTAGTTATTAAAATACTGATAATTTTTGGTTTTACTCGAAATTTTACTAGTTATGATATAAATAAGCATACTTTTTATGCGGTTTTGTCCTGAAATATCTTTTTAATCCATTTTTGTTTGTTGGCTTTAATAACAATTGCTAAACACATTGGGTATGCAAAAATTATTGATCTCTTTTACAGAATCAGCTAAATAACATAGCACATAGGCAATGTAAAGAAAGAGACAATCTAACGTGAATACCTACATGTAAACACATCTGATTGGATTAGTCACATACATCCTTTTTTGTTGCTTTATTCGGCGATATCCCAATACCTACCTGCTTAACCAGTATATGGAAATAAATAATAAATAAAATTAAAATGCGTAAATTTTGGTTATTTGTTTAAACAATCTTGATTCATGTATGTTCCTAGTCACAAAACATTTATACCCCTTTTTCTTTTTAAAATTAAAACAAATTATAATTGTCTTAAATGTTATTTTTGCTATTTATTTCGTAAAGTTTCTTTCTTGAAAATGTGTAAAATATAAAAAAGTTCATATAAACATGGGCCTGGAAATGCATTGTTTTCCCGATACAGGGTGGTGAACTTTTATAAAAAAATCGTTTTTTTCCAATTTTATGAAATTAAGCAGTGTTAATTATAGCATTAAGAGAATAAGCTTTTACTTGTATAATATATTTATTCAGTACAGTGGCGTCTCAAGAGCCAGTTTAACGAATATTTCCAACAAAAATATGTACGCCACTGACTTTTGTGCAAATTTTATATTTCATTTGAATTAGGCAAGTAAAAATAGAGCTTTTGTATTTCTTAGAATTTTTTCACATTTTGTTTTGTTTTTGGGAGAAATAAATCCACATAATCGCATACCTCAGGATTACACAGGAAACAGAAAATAAATCATTTTTATAATCAGTTTTCTTTTATTTTAAAACATCAACAATAAACACTATATTAGGTACCATTTACGTTTAATTTAACGATATTTTCCAAATTAAGTATTTAAGTAAAAATTTTCTCCATGTTTTTGGGTGAGCCGGGAGTTTAAGTAAATTTTATTTGATTTCTTGAAATCTCTTGAAATGTATTTTTACTTGTTTGAGCCAAAGAACCAAATTAAACGTTTTACCCTTTCAGGACGGGTAATTTATTTTAACGATTTCCTATACAAACGGGTAAAAAATAGATAATGCGTGAACGGTCGTCTCCCGCCCTTCAATAACGCAGTATTAGGACGTGTTAGCTCGTTTTCCGCCTTTGACTTCTCTATTTAAATAAAGTGTGCAGTGTGCCATGCGAAACAATCTGTGATATAACAAAATTATTCATGCCTTTTTTGAAAAATAATAACTAATACACACTTTTTCAACACCAAGAATAACCTAAATGTAACGGAATCTAATCACCTAAAAATCCTCCCAAACTACGGTACGGGTCAAGTATGAGTCAACTCGCACTGCACCTATTGTATATACCCTTTAATGTTTAATTCTTAAATACATTATTTTATTAGCCCATGAGCGCACGTTACCTATTCAAAATGCCAAAAATACCCTGCATTTTAACACTTCTCCCGGCATTCAGACAAGTAAATAATTGAAACCGTAAATCCACAGTTCACAAGTGAAAAAGTTAAACATAATACCAAACAGCCGATTTAAAAAAATGAACACTCTGTATCTAGAAAACAATGGATTTCAGGACTCCTTTTATTTTCTTCTGCCCTTAAATTTTCTTAACAACATTTGTAACACCCTGTATATAGGGTCAAGTGGGCTAAAAATGAGACTATTTTTAAAAGTAAAAAAAAAAATAAAATATTAAAACTTGACTAAACTTTTTCATTTAGGTGTTAGAACATGTTAAAGGTATAATATTAGAGGTTAAAATGTATGCAATATTGCTTTTAAAATTTAATATTTATAACAACACTGTCCTATATTTACCAAAAAAAACTATAAAAATGACACTCAAGGTAAAAAATAAGACACCTGGATTTTACGGCTTAATTAAGATCATAATATTGAGTTAGTGTAAATGTAAACCGATTGTAAAATTGTTAAACGTCCCTTCTTTTTTTATTAAAGAAAATAAAGAGTATCTAGTTTCATCCAGATAATAAACATGAGTAGGCTTGTCTTTTAAATTTATATACTTGTCCCAGTTTATTACAAAAGGAATAAATGTATCAATTGATCACTTCTGGCAGATCTTCGACACTTCTTCACTTCTTCATAATACCTAGCTACATCGATTTCTACCTCAACGAACCGTACTGTTTTTCTTCCCTGTGTTGTGATTTTTTTGAACATACTGATGATAACTTGGTGTGTATATGACATTTCGCCTCAAACACCTAAATTTGCGGTTTTTGTCAGGTCATATATTGTGTATTTCTTAGCTTTATTAATGCACTTTTTGGTCTTTCCCTAAAATGTTAAAATTATGGTGTATTATTTTTACCCCAATAGATACCTCTTTTTAACCCTAAATGCGTCTCAAATTTACCCCAAAACTTGTTTACCTCTAACCAAATACGTATGACTAATTATAATATAGATTAAGGTTTAGAATTTGTGCTTTTAATATAAAGAATAAGAATCTACACAAAATTAAAAAAAAAACTTCAAAATATCCTATTTTGAAAAGACTCTTCTTAAATAAAATTGCAAATTATCTGAAATACTTCCAAATACACAAAAAAATATTTATACATAATATTTAGGTCATTCACTCTCAAATAGAAGATGTTTCAACTTCGCAAATTCCAGAAGAGGTCGATATTATTGTTTCGGAATGGATGGGTTTTTATTTGTTACATGAAGGGATGTTGGATTCGGTAATTATGGCAAGGGATCGGTTTTTAAAGCCAGATGGACTAATATTTCCAGAATATGCTACTATATATTCCACTCCCTGCAGGTTAGTTATGAGCAAGATTAGATGTGCAAATATTTGAATTAATTGATCAATATTAAAGGAATTTTTAAAAAATAATCGTGGAGTCGCCTTAGATTTTTATCTCTGAATCCAAGTACCAAAAATAATAACAAAATATACCCATTGATACATAATTTGTTAAACTCTGTTTAACAATGTTTACCCAATAAAATTTGTTTCTTTTTTAAAATATACATCGTGTCTACTTAAGTTTGCACCCAACTGAAAAGTTTATCATCAGATAATAAATTATTTCAGTCATCCACAAGGTTTGGCAAACACAGAAATTTTTGCTATAGAGTAAAGTACCTGTATTTTCGCTAATTTAATGTAAAAATGAAAAGATGTAAAATTAAAATTCGTTTTTAAAAAATAAAATTTTGTTAATTTCCAAAACTAAATCTTTATTTTTTTGTTCTGCGATAATGGTTAAAATTTATTAATTATAATTCATGAGAAAATTTTAAGTAAATTCTTTAAATTTGCTGTTATTAAAACAGAACAATGTACAATGCTCTAATATACAAACGTAAATTTCACGTTATCTCAGAAAAAAAATGTTTTTTGCAAACAAAAGATATTGCATATTTAAAAGTAATTTTTAATTCTTAAGACCTTTTTTTTTTTAAAAAATTTTTTCGATACTAGCAAAAACACAGGTACTGCTTAGCAAAAATCACTTTTTAGGTTCTAGACCATGCAGAATTTTTATAATTTTTTTTTTGTAAAGTGAATAAATAAAAAGTTTTCCATATGACGCCAATTTAGGTAGACACACTGTATATAAAAAAGTAAAGATTTTTAATAGGGTAACCTTTCCATGAACGATATAAAGTGTTGAATTCAAGACTTTATTTTAAATTTCATTCTTGGTACGTGGGATCCGAGTTTTAACATTTTACGAGGTTAGGTGACTACGCTATTTGTGTCATATCTTAGCTGTACTACTCTTGGGGCCGGATTCAAACTAAAAGTGAATCGAATTTTGTACAAGAAAAAACAAAAAAAAAGGTCCTCATCAATAATTGTTCACTTTTTTCAAAGGTGGAGACCCATAAATTCATTGTGGAGGCCCCAAGGCAGTAGCCCCGCGTGCCTCCCCCTTATCCGGCCCTGACGTAAAATTTTGGGCACGCGAGGGTGTTGATGTTTGCCTAAGCATTTTAAAGCAGATACCTTTTTTTTTGCTCTTCAATATTAAATTGTTACTTACAACTCCTGTTGTGATAAGAAGCTATTAACAAGCCTTTTAAAGAAAAAGGGAGATACTCCAAAGAGCAACAAAACTCCAATGCAGATTACACGTAACTTACACACAGTATTAGGACACCGAATCCAAAGCTTCTTTTGCTCCATTAGGCTTAAGTTTTGTGTAAACTAAAAAAACCTAAAAATTGCTGAAAAAAAGTGGCGTTTTTAGTAGTTAACTTGAAACTTAAGCCTTATGGAGCAAAACGGACTTCTGATTCGAATTCAGGGCATCAAAAAACTAAAAAAGTTGGTCGGGTCAAAAGTACTGATCTTTTTTTTTTGGTGTGTGCCAGTGCCTCGGCCTGTGCACCCCAAAAACGCTGAAAAATAGGAAATATAACTGGTGTTTTTTGTGTGTCGATGGTGTAAAAGTCATTTTTGACATACATGGTGGCCGTCCACATGACGATGAAAAAGTTATCAAAATGCGGATTTCGCATAGCCTTAAATTTTTTAAATGATTTTTTTATCATACATTCACATTTTGTTGTGGCATTTATTAGCAAAAAATGAAATGGCCGATTTTCGAAAAAAGAGCAACGTTGGTATTTTAAATGGAAAACCCTGTATATTTTTCTATATGTTTAAAAATTATTATTTCTCTTTTCATGCAAAGCAAGCTATGACTATTTTTAAAAATAGCGTATTTATTGACCTCAAAAAAATAAAGCCTCGGCTATTAAGAACAATTGACAATGAAAATTTTCCGCATACAAGGTTACAAAAAAAAAATACGGCGTTGAAGTTATAGGTTATTTACATTACTTTGAAAAAGGTTTTAAAATAGTATCTAGCCCAATAGCAATTATTTTGTAAATAACGTTTGTATCCGTAGTTTCTTTTGTAATCTTCTACGTAGCAAATTTTTCTTTTAACTACCGTGCAGTCAATATTTCGAGGTCAATAAATCCCATATTTTTTGAAATAACCATTGCTTATGTTACATTTGTTTTTAGTTGTCCTCTCTGAAAAAATCTGTAATTTTGTTTTTGTACTAGTAGTTGTTCCAACAAAATGGCGAATTTTTAAAATATAAAAAAAGGTTTTCTGCAAAAACTGCATCTTGATAACTTAATCTGTTTAAAGTTTTTTGGTCTCTACTTCTAATCATACCTAACATTATGTTGGCTTTATTTATAATTCATAGTGATTTATATAACAAGGTCAACTATCCAGTCATTATACATGTCGTGTCACTACAAAACCTTCATGGGCAATATTTGCCAATGCGTAAAAAAGACGGTCTAAGTCAAGGTAGTGAGTCAAGCGTTCCCTGCCTAATTTCTAACTACCAATGTTCAACACACTAAGGCTAATTAAAAGCATCAAGCTGTGTATGTATGATTATTTTCTCGGAAGCCAAAATTACTTAACAGATAAGACAGGTCTTTATCCATGTTACTTATTATATCTTTTGCTAAAAATTAATGATATGATAATTTTACATTTCATATTTAAAACTTCATTTTAGTATTCCGTCAATGTACAAAGATTGGGACAACGTCAGTGGTGTCAAGATGGAATCATTTGCTAAGTTATTAAGAGAACAAGCCTCTAAAAACCCATTAACTGAAACTATTTCTTTTGATTCGGTACTTTGTGAACCGGAGGTAGGTATTGCTTATATCTGAAAAAATATATACACGGTTGCTTGCCATATTTAAGACGAGTCTGTACTACAAAACTCATAAAGTTTTGAATAAAAGTAAATAAGGGAACAAATAGGGTACGTTGTAACCTACACGAAGAGACATATAGATACATTTAAGGATTTTAAATGTTTCGTCATACATTGTTGTTCTCGCTTCATGTCCTCTAAACTGAAAGTGACAAAAAATTACGTCATTGACGAAGGTCTGAAATAAATCGTTACTAGGCAATCAAAAGTCAATAACTGTCAGAATCATTTTTAGATATTTTAGACATCTAAAATATTTTTATTAATTTTTATGTAAAAGTTGAGTAAATAGGAGAATTATAAGTGTTTAGTAACTATGTTTCGAATAAACCGACAATCCAGAGCTACAAATTTTGATGTACTGTGAACCTGAATTTAACCTGCAACATTGTGAATGCAAATTATTCGTGCAGCGTAAGTTGTTCAAAACAATTTTGAATATTAAGTGCTTTTTTGTGATTTTATTACACGATTACTGTAAAGTGTAATATACGCCGCAACGATATACAAAAGCCAAACAGGCTCTTATTTTCAAGATAGTAAAGTATTTTCAAATGGGTATGGAGAAAACGAAGGTAAATTCTATTGCCCGTGAGTGCGGTATTTAATGTAAGTTAGAAATATTTTAATTCCCATGAGTTTAAAGTTTTGTAAATCAAATAAAGCAGTTTGATAAATATTCTAAAGTCAAAATTAAAACTTATTTTTTTTTATTTGGTGTAATGTATGTCACAATATACGACGTGCCCCAATTTCAACATGACGTCACAAAATGTGACGAAACATTGAATGTCCTTGAAAAGATCTATACAAGGTGATTCTTAAACTATATGCATAAACTTGGAAAACAATTTCTTAAAGGACAAACAATCCGCCATATGAATAAAAATAAGTAAATAGTTTAGTTTAGTTTATTTTAGTTTAGTTTAGTTTATTAATTAATGTCAATAAATAATACAATTTTTACATACGTCATATAAAATAGTAAATATAAAATAAGACTTAAAACTAAAAATCAAGCAGGTATATAATACATAATGCACAGATCATCGGTAACGAACAAGTACAAATAGTCATTAAAGAAATAAATGAACAAATGAAAACGTTAGGAACAAACAAAGTTATACTAAGTTACTGAATAATCGGAAACAATCCTATCAATTTCTTCCAAGGAGAAAGGAGAAACCTGCAAAAATAGCTTTTTGAGTTCCGACTTTAGTTTTGTTGGAGTTAACATCCTTATTGATTCGTCCAGTTTATTAAAATAGTTTATGCCAAAGTAGTTTATACCAGTTTGGGTCCTTTTTAACCTTATGTTGATGGGATATATATTATTTTTGTTTCTTGTTCTGTAGCCATGCAAGTCGGCGTGAGTTTCATACTGATCTAAATGCCTTCGAATATATAGGATACTTTCCAGTGCAAAAGCCGCAGGCAATGTGAGGATTCCTTCACGTCTGAAAGCCTCCCTGGTGTCATCTCGATATCCAAGCCCAGCAACAATACGCACAGCTCTTCTTTGGAGTCCAAAGATTCGGTGTCTTACAGCCGCGTGTCCCCATGCAAGTACAGCATATGACATTTTGGAGTGGAACATAGCAAAGTATGCCGTCCTGACTATATCTTTTTGTGCTCTTTGCGATAGTTGGCGTAAAGCATACACTACTCTAGTCAGAGATTTGGCAAGCACATCCCCGTGCTCACACCATGTTTGTTTTGGGTCCAATTGAATTCCCAGAAATTTAATAGAGGTTGGGTTCGCTGGAACATTGTCAAGACATCTAAGGGACGACACCATGCTCTTTGTTTTTGTGACATTTAGTGACAGCTGATTTGCCACAAACCATTCATTTGCCTGAGTTTGTACTTCCTCTGTTTTTGCTTTGAGTTCCACAAGGTCCTTAGCTGATACTGTTAAAGTGGTGTCATCAGCATAGAAAGTGCATTTGGCAGTATTTACTGAATTGGACATATCGTTAATGTATATTAAAAATAAAATTGGACCAAGAATTGAACCTTGCGGAACACCGCTCGTAAGCGACAGCTCACCAGACTCTGACTGTAAACGAACCACCTGTTTTCTTCCCTCTAGATAGGAATTTAAAAGAGCTATAGCTGGAAACTGAAAAGAGTAGGCCGCCAGCTTCCTCAGCAAAATGTCGTGTGATACGCAATCGAATGCTTTACTAAGATCGCAAAATATAGATGCGGAGTGCAGACCAGTCTCAAAGCATTCTAAAGTTAGAGAAGTAAATCTCAGTATAGCATCTCTTGTCGAACCCCCATCCCTAAATGCAAACTGGAAAGGATTGTATAGCTTGTTCCCTTCCATATATTGAACGATCTGATTTTTCATAATTTTTTCATATATTTTGGAGATTACTGGCAATCTCGAAATAGGTCGGTGATTTTCGGGTTTGTTAATATCACCATTTTTAAAGATTGGGATAACTGAGGCTATCTTCAGAGCATCCGAAAAATACTTGTTCTAATCGCCTCATTCAGAAGCTTAGTAAGAGGCACTAAAATTATATTTTGTATGTCCTTAAGAAGTGGAACAGTCAGGCCATAGATATCTCGGGACTTCGAGTTCTTTAGCGTTCTAATGACATCGCGTACATTGTTATATGAGACCTCATTGAAAATAAAATGGTTCGGCTGTTCTTCCAAAGTTCTAACATATTCCAGTGGGTCCTTAGTAGCAGGTGGAAGCTCGTCCAGTACCTTACTGGCAACATTTACAAAGTAGTCATTAAATTCTTCTGGAGAGATATTACATGTTGGTTTAGTATCCTTCTTATGAGTATATGAGTTAATTATATCCCACATAAACTTTATTGAATGGTTTGCAGATCTAATGGCGTTTGGAAGTAGCTGATATCTTAGCCCTTTTTATAGCCTCACGGTAGTTCCTTCGATATTCGTTGCGGACGTTAATGTTTGCTTGGCTTTATGGCAGCTGCAGTATTCATCCAGAAACCTAAGTTGATTCCTCATGGTTTTTAGTTCGTCGTTAAACCAAACTATTTCTGGGGTGTTATCAGTCTTACATAATACGTTTTTGTAAGGGAATGCATGGTTGAAAGCGCTGACCAATTTATTCATGAAGAGGTCAAACTTTTGGCTTGCTATAATTGGCTGAAGTATTTTTGTACTGTCTTTCGCTACTTTTTTTGTAATTGGTATCTCCAACAATCTGGCAAAGATGGTCAGACAGAAGAGGATTCAAACAGTATGAATTAAACTGGTCATTACCAAAGTTAATAAAGACATTGTCAATACAATTTTGCCTCTCGTGGCTGTACTAATAGTCAGCCCAAAACCATAAAGACGCCATCAGATCAATAAGAGTTGTGCTTCGTGCATCCCCCGAGTGAAACTTCATGTTAAAATCTCCAGCTACAATCACCCTTGACTGTCCGTGAAGAGACTCTAGGACACGCTCAATGTTTGAACAAAAGGTATTAAAATTTCCAAGAGGTGGTCTATATATGCTTACAATATTTACATTCAGTGTCTTGATCCTAACTGCGGCGATTTCTATGTCTAGCTCTCTTGAGCACTCGTTTAAGATATTGAGTGGAGTGAAAAAAATTGTTATTTTGAAGAAGAATTAGAGAACCCTCATGGTTATTATACTTTCTACAAAAGCTGGCGGCAATGGAGTAGTTATCTAACACTATACTCGTAATTTCTTCTCGTTTTAACCAGTGTTCCGTGACACATATTGCATTCGGTGTTATTACTATAGCTATACAAGCATGAGGTAGAAGCAAAAGTAAATGCTTAAAGCAAAAAGAAGAAATAAAAGGAATTGCTTCATTCTATATAAATAATCATTACCTTATACTTGCAAGCAAATACTTCATAAAAACAAGTAAGTGCTCATACAGTTTAAGTGTTAGAAATTCGTAGGCATACTAGGTGTTTCTTACAGATACCCAACTATAACTTTTTAACCTTTTCAGATAGAAAACTAAAACTTGGTATGTCGTTATTCGATATAATTGTGAATTGATTGATGTATTTACTTGTGTTTTATTATTTCCGGTTTAACTCGGAAATGACTACTTTAAAATTTTAAATGGCATCACCGGTATATTTTATCTTATTTCGATAGACTATGACATTCTGAATACAAGAACACCTCACATGTCGCCTTTTGACACTTCTGCAGTCAATTTTTTTAAATTTCACTTTAACATGCTATGGTTAATCTACAACGGTTTATTTTAAGTCAAATCTCCATGAACAAATTAAATTAAATGTCTTCAGGTTTTTAGGATTTCTTACGGAAGAGGTAAAGTTTACTAAATTCTATTTATGGTCGTAACTTCTTTTTTCAAATGGAACAAGGGGGCTTGTTAGCATAGCAAAAAATAACGACCACCCTAATAATTATACCCAAAACTTAACGCCCAGAGACACTTTTGTTTTGAGTTAAAATATCGGCATCGGACGAACGTTACGGAACGGAAAAAATACTCCCAATGCACATAGGTCTGACGGTACGCATCGGATTTTAAAAATGCCACGAGAATATAGCAATTGAATTAAAATCCGGACGATACCGACAGCGCTACGTTCCATAGTGCTTCGTCTCATGGAAAAAAACAAACACTTTTGATTTAGTAATAACTAATATTTTAGAGACTATAATCCAATAGTCACCATACTAAATTAATTTTATCCTTTTTATTTAAAATTCTTGCTATTAGTTTTTTTAATCGGTATGGGTATTGTATACCAAGATAGGTAAAAAAATTGACATAGAAAAACCATTTAAAACTAGTGCATTTTTATATTTAGTTGTTAACACATTAATATACATACATAGTTTTGTATATTGCTTCAGGTTGCGCCCAGGGTATCTACTTTTTACAGGGGGTATAATATAAATTATAAACGTGACTCGAGAACTAAAATAGTAATATTTGAAAAATGCGTTTTTCCTTAAATGTCAGTGATCTTTCATACCAAACAAAAAAATATTTACGTAGATTTTTTGTCTACACACAAGATGTTTGAAGGCATCAAAAGTCGCGTTAAATTTGAGAAACAAAATATAGATTGGTCATAGGGTGTATACTATGTATACTTTTACCAAAATATTTATTAGATATTTGAGCTAAAACTAATATAGACTCGGAGATGCCTGTTTTAAGTAAGCGACGAGGTAAGCCTTTAAAGCCTTAAAAACTCTGATGAGCTTAAAAAGCCGGTTCTTATTTTTTTATGGGTAAAGATTTTTTGCCAAAAATTCCCTTCATTGGTTTTTGGGGGTACCACCAAAAGACATGATTCTCATTCAACTATGTAAGGACATAAGTTTTACCCGTGTTCTTTAAAGAACCCCAGCGATCAGCTAATGGATGACGACTTATGACTCACAGGTGAAAACTCTAAAATGGGAAAACACCTTGCCTGCAGTATCAATAGTAAGATTTTAGTCATAATCAAGTTTTTGCAAAAAATACTTACAAGGGTTTAAAACTACAATAACTGTATAATTTAGATAATCGGTGTTATAGTAATGGTATTTTTAATGGTCTGGGTTTTTTTCCTTTTAAACATTTTCTTCTTCCAAAACACATCGCTCAAAGTGACATTCGCAACTGACAACGTTTGCGATTGACTTTTATTTTTATTCTTCCGACAATACCGACGGCATAATGTGCGAGACCCTGATAGTAAATCCGTCGCCTACCTCCGTACCGTCCGTCCGATGCCGATGAATGTGCGCGTACCTTACAGCCATATACAATTACTATAGCCTAGGTTGTTCTAAAAAAGTGTTATGTATTAAATATTTTAGTATTTTTCTTACACGTTTTTATCAATCGCAACTAAATCTACCAATGATATGGCGTACTTTTATATGTGTTAAGAAATTTGAACGTTCAGATAATTTATAGTCTTGAAATAAAATTAGTTAATTACTCTTCTGTGTTTTGAAAAAAATACAAACAATTTTTTTTACCAAAAAAGAAAACGGTGTTTTATTTAAAATATTATAACTTTGATATGTTACACTTATTTGGGACAGCTTGTGCAGGCTAAATTTATTGATGCAGTCTTATCTGACCTCTGTAAGTTCCCTTATTTACTTTTTTGCAGCTGCAACTCTATTCAATATGGTGGGCGACCCAGTATATTTTTAAGTCAGTAGTAGTCTTTTTGTGCTTGCACTTTTATCCTGCTAAATTAATCATATTAATAATGTATGTACCTAAAAAAAATTTTTAGCAGGTCTTCCTTTATGGAAGAGACACATTATAATTGATAATAAATCTGAATACACATTATTTCATAATTCTTTTTAATTTTAAACTTAGAGCTGTTTAAAAGGGACAAATTACTGTAATCTTAAAGTAAATGGACTTAAACAAATTTCCATGGCAGTCAAAAGAATTTATTTAATAAAAATCCGTTGGATTAACTTTGTGAAAATACCTTGTGCCTACAATATCTTGGGTGCCAAGTAAGGTAAATGTGGTTTAAAAGAGTTACACTACTTTTAACTAACCCAATATATTATAGATAACTCTATTTAAATTAAACCATTTTGGTCTAGGTAGTGGCTTGGATTGATCTTCGAGAAGTCAAAAGTGAAGATCTAAATGAAATAAAACTACAACATGTAGCAGTTTCTACTAAAATAGGCAGTTATGAAGGAATCTGTGTATGGTTCTCTTGTACTTTTCCGTTTCCCCGAGGCTCTAATAATTTTGAACCTGTAACACTTTCCACTGCTCCTGATGAACCGGCTACACACTGGAAGCAAACGCTTATTGTTCTTCCTAGTACAATAAGTGTAGAAGTTGGCACGCCGATTTGCTATGATCTACTTTTAAAAAGGGCCACTGAAAATACCCGAAGGTAATAATTTATGCAACCTATTTGAAATATTAGCATTTTCTAGATCTTTAAAAGCCCTTTAAGAAGATACCACATTAAGTATATCTAATTTTATTAGCTTTGGAAATATGCCCATCCAAATCAGGGTTTTAAGGCAATTTATACGGTACCACCTTATTGTAGTAGGTGAAAGTATTGCCTTTATATTCTAGGGTTACAAAGTACTCGTCGGAAGCTCCCCTTCTATTTATTTTTTCTCAAGTTGGCGCCCTGCAGCCATCTTGAAATTTGTATCTCTCAATCTTACTCTAAAAGTGTCAATAAATCAATAAGAGCCTTATAAAAAATTAGTTGCTGGTGGCTCTGTCTGTTTGGTTTTACCTGAACCGAAAATTTGGTAATTTTACAATTTCATTTAATTGAATAATTTAAATTTTGCTTATTAAAATTGTAAAACTTTGCACGAGGGTTTTTCAGATTGATCTCTTTAAAATGTTATCTTACATTTTTTCTGTAAAATCCGCTCGGCGACGCACCACCCGGTATGCACATAAATTATTGCCCGGGTAATTAACAAAATGTACAAAACCTTACTACCCTACCTACGAAAAAATTAGCTTCGACTGTAAAATAAAAAATAAATTATTAAAATAAACTTAAAGATGATGCCGTAGCACGTTAAATTGAGCTAAAACGCGATTCGCAGCCTGTTTTTAAAATATTTGTTTTGGAAAAAGTTGTATATAGAAAAGTTTCTTAAAATGATCCAAAGATTATTGGAAAATTAATTGATTATTGTTAATGTTAACAATTAACACATAAAATTTCCCAAAATTACAAAACCGTAAAAACAACCAACTTTCCGATAATCTTTGGATCATTTTAGGAAACTTTTCTATGTACAACTTTTTTCCCAAACAAATATTTAAAAACCCCAGCGAATCGCGTTTTAGCTTAATTTAACGTGCTACGGCATCCCCTTAACAAAGTAATTTACCATTTAGAAACAAAAGGACATATGGATAAATTAATATTACTGATAATAAAATGCGCTTTCTTAAAAAATGTCTTGAAAACAAAGAATGGAAGAAGGACCCATGTTTATATAAACGTTTATTCGTATTTTAAGATTTCTACTATAACAGTTTCCAATCACAGTTTACAAACACCCTGTATATTCTTTTAAACGCCTTAGTCCGACAATGACAGTACATATCTTTGGCATCGGTATTTCAGCCTATCGTAGCTATTGAATATTAATTTTAATTCATTCACCTTGCCGTCAAGAATTTAAAAAATAGATTATAATTTTATGGAAAAACTAACGTCTGCCCGCGGCTTTGCACGCGTTAAATTTGTAGTAAAACAATTTCCTTTCCGCAAAAGATGTGTTTATTTACGACTTCACATTAGAAGTCTTTAATTAATTAATGTATGTATTAATATGTATTAACCATTCTATTATACATATAAACCTTCCTCTTAAATCACTTTATCTAATAAAAAATGCATCAAAATCCGTAAGGTGGTTTTAAAGATCTAAGCATAATTACATACATACAGACATAGTGACAGACGCGGGGAGCGACTTTGTTTTATACAAAAAAATCATGTAAGTTGGTACAGTACACATTTCATGATCTTGTTGAAAATGTTGGCTTCTGCGTTTCAAACATATAAATTTTCCAAAACTATAACAGATAGCCATATCAAATGTGGTACCTATTTTTCTAAAGCTCTTTGAAATATATTTTTATAGGGATACAATATAGAGGGTAATTTTTTAAACATGCTAGTTTACACTGAAGATGGCCATATTTCCGAAACTATAAGAATTGGTTATATCACATGTGAACTTTTTAAAGCCCATTTATAAATCTTTCCAATGATGATAAAACTTGAAGGGGGTTTCATAAAAAAATACCATTTCACTCAAAAACTCGAAAACACGATTGTCAATTGTTTTATTAATCTTTAATATTATAGAGCTTTAAAAGTGCTACAAGTTTGCTAATTTAAATAATTTTATATTTTGACTAATTAAAAAGTTGTTAATGGCAAACACCTAATTTTAATGATCCTCTATACACATTAAATTTGATACGAGAGCCTGAAGAAGGTACTAAGATAAACACAATTATTCCATAATATAAAACATAATTTCCTATTTTTAGGTATGTGTTAGAAGTTACCATGTTAGATCCAGAGGAAATTGAACATCCTGAGTTTTGTTCTTGTTTTATGACAAAATGTATTTTAGTGAAAGCCATGTTAGAGAAGTATAATAAAGGAGAAGGCGATGGAGCATGCGAATAAATTGTTTTAAGATACGGATTTTTTTTTGTTAAACATACTCTGATGTATCATAAACAAAATGCACCTTTCACAGTCAGAATTTGGTTTGCTTAAAAATCAAATAAGTAAAAAATACAGTTTGGCAGATATACGTGTAGTATTTTAACGTTCATTCGTATCACATACTAGGGTTTTAGACCTGGCCTAACTCGCACCAGACCCGTACCTGGCCCGGGTTAACACTGGTAGGGGAAAGTGAGGTAGATTGATTCGGAAAAATTTTATAAGATTTTATGTTCTCAAAATATTAAATTCTGACATTTTGACATAGTGTCAGAATACTTTTATATTTTCCTAAAGTTAAAGCTTAAATTAATTTAAAAATTATACTTAATTATTATATTTAGGTTTTAAATTTTTATTTTATATAATTTTAGCGTGACAACGGTGTCAGATTTGCCACCAAAACGTCGAATTTTAATTAGCTATATCCCGGGACCAGGACCCAAGAGGCATTTTTTCGTAGATTGAGGCGTGTACCCAACCAATTATCATCAAATAACTTAATTAATATTATCCATACTTTAAAACCTACAGTTATCAAACGCCCGATTTTTTAATAACATTACATTTATTCCGTACTGCTTAATACATCGAAATCTACTTCCCGAGTCCCGATGTTTTTTCCATACGGGACCCAGCATAAACCAAAAACCTGAAGTGAGTCGGCATAACAGTTTGACTCTGCGGCTTATAATAAAAAAATGGTATCAATATATTAAACCAATCAGGTAGATACTGCAAATATAGCATTTTTCTTGGTCTATGTTTTCCGAGACTATGTAAGTTTCTGAATATGCTTTCTAAATTCTCTTACCCAATCTTTCCAGCTCATTTATTTTTTATCTGTGACGCAGATTATATTTTTGTTTTTAGAAAATTCATAATTCAATGGAAGGAGTTCCTGCAAGGTCAGCTCATAGAGCATTTTACTCCAAATCAATAAATATTTTATAAAATCATCCCTTATTTTGTTCAGTAAACTTGAGCAGCGGGGTCCTTGGACCTAAACTAACAAAAAATATTTTCGAAACGACGTGACACGTCGAGATCGGGAGTGGCCGGACATGCGTGGTCAAAACATCACCACATACAGTGGTCGGAGGCCAAAATTATTCATAAAGAAGATCACTGGAAATAGAGAAAATTTAAAGTAGCTGCTGTGATTTTAAACAACAAAATGTGTTTAGGAAGCCTAGTATCGACATACCAAATATCTGGCAGCCCTTGCTGAACCAGCTGAACTGTGAAAAATTGGTCAAGCTTCGCCAAAGTTTCAGCGAGCGCTTACAGAAACGCTGGCCTTCAATGTATGCACGTTAAGAACTGAACGCTTGAAATTCGCGTACCGACGACCGTACACACGACATGTTTTATCTTTGCCAGTATTTTCTAAGGCAAGTGAAGGACGTATACAAGCTTACAAGCAAGACTCTATAAGTTTCCATTAAAGCCTTCTATAATTTTATAATGTTTCAACTGTACAGGGTGAATTTTTTGGCTGTAATTATTGGGTATAGGCCAAACGGTTAGGGATACAAATTGTTTAGTTGCTGTTATAAATAATTAGATTTTCTGCCATTGGTACTGTTTTGGTAAATGCATGTTTTAGTATTCTTGTCAAATTTGATTTTAAAAATACATACCCTTTTAAAAATAAATGAATATTAATTCAGTCCATGACTTACCTTTTTTTTCTTTTTAATTTTTGGTATTTTAGCTGTTTACAACAAAGCAAAATATTAAGTGTTGTATATTGTTGCAATCGCAAGAACAATTGTAATTTTCTAAGATACTCAGATACAAAATGTCCCCTTTTAAAAAAAAAATGTAACTCTTGTTAATATCTTAAAGATTTAAATAATAAAAATATTTATTTTAATTACGCCACTAAATTCAACGTAAAAGTTAAAAAACTTCTGTATTTACAGTTTGTTCCATAAATGTCCCAGTAATAGGACATAATAAAAATTGACGAATTTTGAAAAAAAATATATTCTTAAAACCAATCAAGTTAGCAGCCCATGCATCGGAAACTAAATTTCTGTTTTTATGGTTAACATGTTGTGGATCCTAAAGACCGGGGTATTTTTTATATAAACTAAGAAATTCTAAAATGGTTTTATTTCACCAGTTTTTAGTCGTTTCCTTAAAAACAAAAGAAACACTAATTTACAATAAGACATATGTATTATTCAATGTATGTACGTTAAGAACTGTAATGAATACGATAAACTACTAAAATAAATTAGAAATTGCTAATATTAGTTAGGCTCCTAAGATATATATCGGCCGGTAATGCAATAGCAATAACAAAACAAGCAATGTTTAGTAACCCAATGCGAAATGTTTGTGTGTACAGAGATGAAACCCACTGGCAAGTTTTAACAGGTCCCTTTGATGTCTGTTGAAAATAAGGTACTCGCACACAGGTACACTTTTATGGCGCAACTTTTTATAGCGGGATAAAATAA
The DNA here is from genome assembly GCA_014170235.1 of Listronotus bonariensis. Lineage (NCBI taxonomy): Eukaryota > Metazoa > Arthropoda > Insecta > Coleoptera > Curculionidae > Listronotus > Listronotus bonariensis. The sequence continues at coordinate 30,394 of JACEGR010006712.1, forward strand.
ACTTGTGTTCACACAAGCATGCTAATGTGAACATACAGTTCATTTATTATTCTGCTATAAAAAGTTGCGATAAAAATGTGCATGTATGTGTGCGAATAAAGTAAGAACAGTGTAGAGGTACTTATTGCACTCATATGTTGTAGACGCAACTTTTATAGCGGAATAATAAATAAACTTTATGTTTACACAAGAATGCTTTTTGGAAAAAAAAAAAATGTTATTTATTATCCCGCTATTAAAAGTTGCGCCACAAAAGTGTACATGTGTGCGAATACCTTAAGTTCAACACAGCTACATCATCAGCACCCCAATGTTTGCCTACAAAAGCAACCGACTTGCCATGTATTTTTTTACTGTAGGCATCGGTTAATTGTAGCACAGAATAAGTAGCTACCGCAAATTGAGATATAGGGATTTTGTAGTCGATGAGACGTGAGTTTGGTGCATTTTGCTGCTATGAGAGTATAACGTAGCGGTGTTTAACTAACAGCATTTGAACTCTACCTCCTATATCGCTTTCTATGCGAAACCTGGCTAGCGCCAACGTTGGCTTTGCTTTGCCATAATATGTTTTGCATACTCACGATGCGCCAACGTTGGAACGAGCGGACATTGGCCAAGGCTTGGCAAGTCGTCTGTAGCCGGCTTTATATAAAGGTAGCTTGCACACATGTACACTTTTGTGGTTTGTTTTATAGCAGGATAATAAATAAACTTTATGTTTACACAAGCATGCTTGTGTAAGCATAAAGTTTATTTATTATCCCGCTATAAAAATTTGCGCCACAAAAGTGTACATGTGTGCGACTACCTTAAGTAGTAGTTTCTGAATAGTAGTTTTAGTTGTCACTTAAAAACGGATGTTAATAGTTACTATTCGAAATGTCGTGTATCAGTTAAAAATAAAGACAATAGAAGTCGAAGAAAATAGTACTATATGAGCAGCGACTTTAACCCCGCCCAGCGTCCCTATTCACTCGGTTCCTCAAGTTCACTTATGGTTACTCAAAAACTAAATATTTTTGTTTAGCGCAACTGCGTTTATACTCAACAGCGTTCAAAATGAGTATGTATTTATAATTTTAAAAAAATGTAAATAGGAAAAAATGTATAAAATTTTAATTTATGTTTTTGTACTTTTTTGTACTGCTACTTAGCTTGTCGCGGTAAATTTATTCAGTTTTTATTTATTATTAGTAAACAAAGAAACTAAGGAGTCTTTGAGTACTTGGGCGTGTTAAGATAGTTGAAACTCAGATGTAAAATGTAAACTACATACTATGGAGTGAATGTTAACTTCGTATTACGGTTAGACCTTAATGTGTAATACATTACTAAATTCAAAATAAAGTAGGATTTTAAATTTAAATATAAAAATATCACTACTACATTTAAAAAAAGAAAGACGGTTGATATTTTATGAGTGGTATACCCGAAAATGACCGGAAGATGAACATTCTCCTTACAAGATAATATGGTCTGATGAGAGGATGGTTATCAAAAATTGACATTTTAATTTACAAAAAAAAAAAAAACAAATTATTGTTCCAAAGAAAATCCTCACTTATGTAAGGAGTCTACAGACAACAAGAAAAATTTGAATTTAATATGTGGGGTGAATTTTTAGGAACACAATCATTCATTTTTTTACCTAAATAATTTAACGCGTGATCCTTAACTTAGTTTAAAAAGGTCTAGAGAAAACTCTGGAAAGTACCTTTAGTAAAGTTTAGCGAGTGTTGGTTTCAACAGAATGGTGCACCAGCACATATCACTCTAGAGCAGTTTTAGCAATATTTTCAGAAAAACCACCTCGTTCGCCTGATATACCACCGCTTGAATTTTCTTTGGGGCTATGTATTTTTTTATGTCAAACATAATTTTGAAACAAGCATTAATTTTAGGCTAAGATCCAATTCCAAAACGGTATTTATCAATTGGTTATGTTGCCGTTTAAACAATGTATTATACGTCAAAGTTGTCACCAATTATTACCGCGGTTATAATGGGTTGAACACCTAAAATTGATGAAGAAGGACTTAGAAGATTGGTTTTCAAAACCATTTAAACGATTACTCCACAAATGTTTAAGATTGTGTTACAATCCATAGTTTAAAGATGCTGTTTATGTCTAAAAATTAATGGTTACCATTTTGAACATTTAAAAAATATGTAGTAAGTTTTCTTTCTACATATTTCGTTGTTTAATAAAATAATTTATTAATTTAGTATCAACAACTTACTATTTTTTACCAAATTTCTAAAAAGAAACAGGTCCGTATCACCGTTAAACCTTAATGTGTGATACATCACTGAGTTTGAAATAAAATAGGCTTTTATATTTTAATTAAAAAATGTTAGGACTGTTTAAGAAAAAAGGACCTGATGATGGTCCTACGAAAACGAAACGTCGCAGGTTAGTCAATGTAACAAAAAAACTAAAAGTCCTCTGTAAGGCCTTAGGTATAGATATTCGTAAAACTTATTAGGTGGTCGCAAGCTGCTACTTTATTTTTAACAAATTTATTTAAAAAACAAAATCAATAAGAACTGACAACAACTAAATAACTAAACTACTAAAATAGTTTTATAGTAATTTAAACAGCTATTTAAGACATTACCTATTTTGTGTTATTTTAAAAGCATTTTAAGTTCTTTATAATAACTTTATTCATTTAAAAAAATGTAAGAATAAATTGCCTCCAAGACCAATAATCGCCTTTGCGATCATTACTGCAATCTGAAAATAACCGTAGCAATCTGGCTAATATTACGTTTCTTTTTCTTGCTTGCCTGCCGGCACGAAATTAACAAATTATTTTTCCAGAGTCGGACTTTAATAAAATAACTTGTATTAAAGAAGGTTATTAGTTGTTACCTAAATGCCAGTGACGTAGCTACTATAGGTCTAGGTGGGGCAATCTCCCGGGGCTCTCATGCTCAGGCGGCCCCTCGGACTCTAAAACATTTAAAATTTAAGTAGGTAAACCAGAATTGTAAGGGGGTGAAAACGTTTTTGTGGTTGGTTGGAGTACCTCAAAATTTTAAATACTCAATTTGGGGCCCTACTTTATTATTGCTATCCTTATTTAGCTACGCCACTATTAAATGCACTTGTTTATATTTTCTTTTAATCGTTTTTTTTTATTAGTTTTTTATGCTCTAATAAAATATTATTCCTAGATTTTTTTATACGGTGTGGTAAGTGTTTAAACAAATGTAAAACTTTTCACTTGCAATTTGTCAGAAAATGAAAAAGAAACGTTATTAAGAATAAAAAGTTATGTTTAAATGCCACGCTGCTATTTATTTATTTACTTTTTATTTTGAATAAACTGTTTTACTCTTTCATGTAAATTTGAAACAAAAACAAAGACAATTTTAACCAACCTCGACACCTATGCTTTTTATGTGAGTACTCCGATAACTTCGTCAGATGTGCAGATGTGCATTTTTTCGAAATGGTGCACTTCCGCAGTGGTCTCAAAAGAAAACAAAGTCAGAATCACGAAAGGGAAAGGTACTAGGCATAATTTTCTCTCTGACGTATATTGTTTGTGGGGAAAAGCTGCCTCTAGAAGTTATATGCTCTGATTTAGACCTATGCTGGTTGTTTAAACAATTAAGGTAGTACAATGTAACGTTAAATTTTTCTTATATGTCATGTGGTTGTCATGGTTATTTGGCTCATCTTTTAAAATTTAATTTTATTGTGTAATTGTGTGTATTTTATCTTTGTGAATCAGGTGCCTCCGTTTATACCCAATTTATGCCTATTAGAGGCATTGCCGTTTGGTACGAACAGTGTAGGTGAAAGAAAAAGGTATTAGTAGTGTTTTTCAGTGTATGGTTACCGATGAAATATTAATAATAAAAAACTAAAAAGAAAAAAACCATGTTTAATTTATTTTAAAGTCGGTTTATTTTTTTGTTTAATGTTTTTACACAATATGTGGTGCTTACGGAAACTTTGAAAGATTATTATTTACCAAAATAAAATTTAATTACATTTGCGACGCTACTGACGCCCTAATATTTTTTTCGAAATAATGTTCTAATAAAGTTTTAAAAGGGTACTTATAGACATTTTAAATTATCTAAAAAAGTTGACCTTTCTGATAAACTGTTAAATACAGGAAGAAAACATTTAAAAAAATCAAATAAAAAAAATATCTTGAAAAATGAAGAAGACAATAAAAATCTGAGAAAAATGTTTCTTGGAATGGTCTACTAAATAACACTATAATTAAAAAACATTTTTTTTTCGTAAAATGCCGCTCTTAACAAAGTTTTTGAAAAAATAGAACTTTTCTTTTACACACTGGTAAAATTTTAATTTTTTTCTTATAATTAAAAAAATTACTTCTGATGCATAAGCGACATATATTCCATATGTCTTAAAAATATTTAATTTTTTTAAAAGGCTCTAACAAAAAAAAACGATATATTTTTTAAAATCTTAACACTCTTTAGTTCTGGTTAGTACGACGTATAGGACGTATTTTCATATGAAGTTTTTTGCTTATTTTTATTTGTAAAATTACCCCTTTAAGTTTGTTTGTAGAGTTACTGGACACCCTTTATAAAGATAAATACTATGTGAGTAAAAGTGAGTCATAATTACTTTTTTTGTAAATTGGTACGCCTCTCCCTTGTAAAAATGTTTAAACCGTCTCTGCATTTGAAGTGGAGGCAAGGGGGCGTACTTTGTCGGCCACAGGCGCAACCTGTCTTGTTGATGTCTTCATCGGCCCAACTTTAAGTGAAGTTTCTTTAACGATGACGCCATTCGGACGAGCCATACAGACTGCAGAACTGCGGTGGATCGATTCATCGTGATTTTGATCATGAAATTACATATTTCGTTAATATAACATGGAGGTTTCGATGTAATATACCATGTTATCCCATCAAATGAAAAATCTTTCGTAATAAGTTAATATCGTATTTAAAATTCAACTTTTATCTATACTAATATTATAACTAATCTTCGAAAATACTAAACCGATCATGAAAATTCTTTCACAATTAGAAAGCTACACTATTCAGGAGTGTTATAGCCGAAATATATAATCATGGCTCTAAACTACTTCCATAACTAAATGGATATCCTGCGCTCTTATGTGTACTCTTTTTAGTGCCTAGAACCAATCAACCTCGAAAGCACCTATAAGATTGGAAATAGGTACAGCTTTTCAACTTAGCCGTAGTTTTCTACCTTCCTCATAGCATTAATAAATCTTCTACAACCGCCATGCAGGTTTCTACTGGAAATCTGGAAAGCTCAATACTTGATTCACCGCCCCTCAACATGCTTCCCGTTTTCCAAGCGGGAAAGCCAGAGAGCGGTGATAAATTTTGCCCGATAGTCCGTTTAGCGCACGCGCTTCTACGTTCGGTAACGACAGATGATGCCAGGTGCCGATAAGTGCACAAACCCGTTTTTTCGCCCATGTAACGTAACTTTTATCTCGCGCAAGTTATTACCATTGTCAATCCGTACAGATCAATAACAGAAACCCCAACGTCCTGGAGGGAGTTTTATATTTCCGGTGGGGATCCTGTTACCAAAGGAAAAATTAATTCCGCCGAAAAAGTTAAAGAGCAAAAAAAAGGTCCTCATATTTAAAAACCAAACAAACAACTACTCTGAGATTACATTCATACTTATGATTTGATCACCAAATTTAATTTGGTAGATTTCTCCGGGGGATTTTTTTTGCTCAGGGAAATTATCCCCCGGGCCACCCCTCGAATTCAAAGCTGCTGCATTAGTTGCCCTGTTTCGCCTCAAAACCATAATTGGAAGAAATGTATTGGTAGATGTGATATTTTAAAATAATGTTGAAACAATAAACGATTGGGCTCGAGTTCAGGGTATCCCGGAAAAATGAAAGAACGGCAGATAATGTTCACTCATGAAGTCTTACGTTCAAAAGTCATAAGCTAAAAGAAAACTATTTTTTTATCCTTTTAGTTATCAATATTTATATATATTTATTTATATCAATTTATAAACCCAAATACCCTTAAGTTACTGCGCCCTAATTTGGGACAGTCTCAAATAAACGAAGATTTGCTTCATAAATATATTTTTAGCTTGGTGACACGCCACGAAGGCTTATGTCTAAGTTCCAGAGTACCATGGGTGTCGGGTTATATGATATTTAACTCATCTTTTCAATATTTTTCCTATTCCGTCAACGTTGTCCAAGCACTGAATCATGCATTTTATGTATTTCACAGCATCTTTTAGGCAAAGCGGATATGTCACCACAGAGATTAGTACTTTTAAATAACTACTATACCTAAAGATGTCTCGAACCTGGCCTTTCTGGGTTTAAGATTAAAGACTCTGTTCACTGCGCAACTGGGAAAACCAATAAAGGATAGATAAGAGGATTACGTAATTATAGTACAAACATCTGGTGTATAGAAAAGAACCTTTCATATCCGGCTTCTTCGCCACCAAATTCCATCAAAAAACTTTATAACTTTGCAAAAAGACTAACTTGGCTTTTGGGAGTATTTTGCGTCGTTTTTCCCGTTTTACACCTAATTTTGCGTCTCTTATAATTAAAAAGAATATTTTAAAAGACCTTTTTTTATATAAAGTACCCCTTGTGTAACTGTAACTGCTTTTTTTCTAAATGCACAATTGAACGAATTGAGAAAAAGAATAATGTAAATCTGCATATTGTCTTTGTATGCTAAGTAAACCCATGATAAAATATACAAGAAATGCAGATTAAAAAATAAAGTCACTAACATATCCTTTAACACCTCTCTGATGGGTCCTTAATGGGACATTAACATATTATGATATTATCATATGAAACAACTAGGTACAAGAAGTATACCTAATGGGTGTAGTTTTTTCAAAAATAATGGGGTATTTATAAATGGACCTCAGTAAAGTTTTGCTGGGTGGTCCCACTACTATAAATACATAGTGTAGTATAATTAAAGATGTTTAAAATACATATACGTATATATACAGGGTTTTACAGAATGTTGATAATGGTAAAATTATTATCATTGGTGTTTGTAAGCCTCTCAAATCGCCGATTTTAATAAATTTTGGTATTGGTTTTTGGGGCGCTAATCACGAATCTGAAAGAATTTTTAGCCAGACACGTTTTGTTTTCAAGATATCCATCATCAAACTTAAAAAGAAGTTTATCTTATTTTTACTATATGTTTTCCTTCTTTTTGCAAACAATTCTTGATTTAAGGCTAATTTGGTACTTAATATTTGATTTCCACCTCTTAAAAACCCATTTTTTTAATTTATTTTACCCAAGCTTTGAAATATTATGGAAAAAAATGGGTAAAATAAATAGAAAAATGGGATTTTAACAGATGAAAATCAAATATTTAGTGCCAATTTAGCGGAAAACTCAGGAATTGCGTGCAAAAAAGGGGGAACATGGTGAATTTAGGTTAGTTTTTTATTCAAGATTGATATCACCGGTCACCAAAAAATAGTCTGTTTCCATGCTGAAATTCTGATTGTAGACATTCAAAAACACTTAAATATTTATTTTTTATAATGCCATTTGCCTACTCAAATAGCATTTAATTCCATTTGCCTAAGCAATTTTTAGGCAAATAAAAATAGAAACGTTTGCATAACCAGACGGTCATGCAAAACTGTTACATTGGGGGGTAATGGTTAGTTCGGGTTAGTTAAATCTTTTTTTTATTCCTTAATAAAGCAAATTAAAAAAAAATTAACTACCTAAAACTCACCATGACCGCCCCAGTGTGACAGTTTTGCATGACCGTGTATAGCTCTATAACCAATTAAATGACAAGTTCTTTTGCTTTTAGCTCTAGTCTGCAAAACACACTGTAGGTACGCCTTATAGGTTAATTAAATATATCACAGTCATTTGCCTTACAAGCACCCCGGCAAATGCATTTACCTAGGCAAATGACTTTTAAATAAAAATTATTTCCATAAAGTCATTTGCCAGGCAGAAGGCATTTGCCTAGACAGAAGCCATTTGCCTGCGACACATAGTAACTGACTTAAAAAAATCGTCTCACCCCCCTTTATAATTCCGACTTACTGAACAGCCGTTTACCTATTGATAGAAGCATTGGTATAAGGGTGTTTAGTTGCCAAAATATCATTGGTATTGTGGCAACAGTTCCAAAGTTCTAATTGAAAAAAATATATTTAAACTTTGAAGGTCCATATCTCCCCTAACGAAGCGCGATAGTACTTTGTTTTATATGAAGTACTAACATTATTTCGGCTCGCTGTATCACCCCTGTCACTTCTGACCTCGCTTTTCCGGACACTATGTATTTCTTTTTTATTTTAAAGCGTCTTTAATTATTGTTTTAATTCGTAGTTTAGCAAATATTTCCTCTTTGATTTTAGTATAACCTGGTTTTTTTCTTGACCAGTGTAATGAACAGTTGTGGTCTCCTTAACAATAAACTTATATAATTATATTACTAACTATTTTTTCTTTATTAGTTATTGCCTGTCCTTAGCAATAGTTTCCCAAGCTTATGCGTATCTTTAGGCTATAAAAATCACTCCGTAATATGCGAAAGGACCACTATTGTTTTAAGATATTGTGTGAAAAAATCTAAAAATCAGCTAATAACTACCGCATTAACATATACAGAGTGTTTAAACAAATAAATTAACATTTAAAATTCGATGGTACTCAACGAATTTTGATGTGTTTCTTTTATAGATAGAGTCATTTAAAAGAAAGGTTTTTATGTATAATAATATAAAAAAACATATACAGAGCGTTTAAAAAATAGTTTACATTTAAAATTCGATATTGACGTTACTATTCTTAACGGATTTTGATGCGGTTTTTTAAATAGATAGAGTGATTGAAGGAAGAGGAAGGTTTATATGTATCATAATATAAAAAAACATAGACAGAGTGTTTAATAACATAGTTTACATTTAAAATTCGATATTGACGTTACTATTCACAACGGATTTTGATGCGGTTTTTTTTTAATAGATAGAGTAATTCAAGAAAAGATTTATATGTATAATAATATAATAACAACATATACAGAGTGTTTAAGAAAATAGTTTACATTTAAAATTCAATTATTCAACGGATTTTGAACCGATTTTTTTTAATCGATAGGATTCAAGAGAAAGGCTTATATGTAAAATAATATCCAAAAAACATATACATAGTGTTTAAAAAAGTTTACATTTAAAATTCGATATTACTTAAAGAATTTTGATGTTTTTTTTTTATTTAAGAGGAAGGTTTATATATAATAATAATAAAAAAAACATACAGGGTGTTTAAAAAATAGTTTAAAATTCGATATTGACGTTACTATTGTAATTGAAAAGTGTTTATAGGAATTGTGCACAGGTATCTATGGTTTATAAAAATATATAGAATTGCCACACAGGGTGGGTCAAAAAGATGTTATATACCATCTCTTTAACTATGTTATTATACCATCTAGAGGTTTACAAAATTGACTAAATATAAAGATTTGCAAAATGATTATTAGTATTTTAAAAATATTATACATGGAGTACCACTAATTTTTTATTAGGTTTCTTATAACTATTCAACGGATAGATAAATGATTTAAGAGGAGGGTTTATATGTATATAATGCTATCCAAAATCTTTACGGTATAGGGAAGGGAAATTGAGCAAAATTATCGCGTGCGACGCCGCGGGCAAAAGCTAGTAAGTTAATATTTCTGAAAACCGAAAATACTTTTTAGTAGTTTTTCTTGGTATGTTTTGTTATATTCTTGACGTGACACCGTCTTCGATCAAGGGGCTGCATGCACAAAAAAACATGACCCATGTGCTGTTACCTCGTGCGTTCCATTTGGGGCTTGAAGCCCAAGAGAGAGCGCGGAACGATTGACAAAGAGGCACAATCTCCGCGTCGTTCGACATCCGTTTCTCTCCTACTTGAGTGAGCGTGCGAATGAGGTGTCAATTGTTTATAGCAACGTTTATTGCGGCGATAAAGGTAATGATTCTTTCGGTATTAAATGTATGTTCAGTGATTAATTGTCGAATATTCGTGCTTTTATCATTAAAATAAATAGCATCGGCCCGCTAGTGCATCTATTGTAGGTTACGCTAATAATAATAATATCAAAAATAACATATACAGAGTGTTTAAAAAAGTTTACATTTACATTTAAAATTCGATATTGACATTATTGCAATTGAAAAAAAAATGTTTATAGGAATTGTGCACAGGTATCTATGGTTTATAAAAAAATATAGAATTGCCATACCGAGTGGAAAAAAAAACGTTATATTTAAAAACCCCTCAAACTAAAATGCAATTTAAAAACGTTTTTCAATCATCTAGAGACTTACGAGATTGCTTAAATATAAAGATTTGCAAAATAATTATTAGTATTTAAAAAATATTATAGAGGGTGTATCATTTTTTATTAAGTTTCTTATCACTATATAACGTATTTTGATGCTTTTTTTTAATAGATAGGGTAATTCAAGAGGAAGGTTTATATGTATAAAATAATATACAAAATCTTTACGGTATAGGAAAAGGTAAAAATAGAAAAAAAAGGCAAAATATCTATCAAACAAATAAAATTAAAATTTTCCTTTGAAAAATGCAACCATTCCATCAGTATTTTCCTATGACGTTGTCACGTTCAACTATCGCCAGTAAACCGACTTTGCAGACAACCAACCACCAATTTCTTTTTTAACGCAAGTCTTTTACGACTATTAGTTTTCGAAATATGGCCGACGTCTTTTATTATAATTTTGAAATACTTTTTATGTCACCCTGTACATTTAACATACAAATATTTTTATGGAAATTCATTTTCTCTTCAAGTGGGACTTTTTGGGAAAAGGCGCTTTTTTCGTAATGTTAACAATTAAAAAATTCCCATTTGGTAAGAACTTCCGAAGCTGTATTTAAGGTGTTCCATTTAGAAAACCAAATTGACCATGAAAATTTTGTTTTGAAGGCACCTTGTATATTTACTTAATACTGGCAATAAAATAAATGTATCCAAATAAACGTTTTTTAAAAATTTTATTTTTGTATCTTCTACAGGGGCGAAGTTATTTCGTGTATAAATAGTGTTGGGACACCCTGTATATGCATTTGAATCCGTAGAGAAACTTCTTGATTAAAAATCAAATTACATATTACCTTTACATTTCACATGATTTTACAAAGTTTTCGTTTGGCCATTAGCACTTCCGAAAAGTGCAGATGTACAAATTTATCTTTTCTAACGGTACATCCGCTTAAAGATTTTTTGAACTAGATTATTTCCTAATCGTTCTTTTAATCTTAAAGGATGGCAATTTTATGATTATGCATAACAAAAGGACAGGAAACAAGTTCTTTTAATTTGAAAAGCCATTATCTTATTTTATCTCCCGGAAACTCATCGAGAATGTGATCTCTTTTAGGTTTACTAGATTACGTACAACTTGTAAGACCATAGATTCAGGCCATTTCGTTATAGCTACTTTAAAATACAAACAATCGGCACGAGCTATCTGCACCAACCTGTCATTTTCTATGCACAAAACCCATGGTTTAATTAAAAGTAGATTGTACGCGCTAATTAATTGAAAGTATTATCACAAGAATAAATATATTAACCAGAAGGATATCTCTTTTACCTTGAGCGGCGCAGGCTGTGACCTTCGAGGGCTACTAAACCGAAATTCTAAACCGAAATTGCCAGTGCAGTAGTGAAAGGCGAAGCAACGACTCGGTAACGGTCAATGTATTTTATATAGTTTATTGCGATACGTTTTATTTTTCTGGACTATAATATTCTGTTTAGTGATTTTTCTGTGAATTGTGTAATTAATTACCTATCATGGAAGAAGAAAGAAAAAAGTAGGCCTTGTTTGCAATTAATTATTTAACTAAATTATTTGGTAGAGTAAGATTATTCCATACACTCAAATGTATAAACAAGAATTTCAAAAATGTTAAAAATAGAAAAATTGTCATATGGAAAAATAAATAGACACTTGTGTAAATTATACAATACATATTTTAAAAAACTGAAGCGTATCCAGAGTAAATTTTATGATAGAAATGTCAATTGCCCAACGATTTTATTATTTGTCTGATCAATACCCCAGATTGATGAGAAGATTGGTGCGATCTGGTAGCTAGGACTTACCGAATTATTTTTTAGCTTTTAGTACAATAAAACCGTTTAACATAAAAAGTTTTTTTACATAATTTATTTTCAAGTTTTTAGTTTTGTTGTTAGTTGATACCTCTCATTCTATTGAGTTCGCCTTACTATAACTAACCAGAACTAACTAACGATTCTATATTGAAGTAGTTGTGGAAAATATGTAATTTGCCATTTTGCAGCAGCGTCCATCTTGAATTTTATTTTTTTATAGTGAGCTCTATTCTACCAACCAAGCCCTTTCATTTGATACCCATATTGAGGTAGTTGTGAGAAAAATATGTAATCCGCCATTTTGTGGCGGCGGCCATTTTGGATTTTAATTTTTTTATAGTGGGTTCTATTCTACCAATCAAGCCCTTCCATTTGATACCCATATTGAGGTATTTGTGAAAAAAAATGTAATCCGCCATTTTGTGGCGGCGGCCATCTTGATTTTTTTTTATAGTGAGCTCTATTCTACCAACCAAACCCTTTCATTTGATACCCATATTGAGGTAATTGTGAGAAAAATATCTAATCCGCCGCTTTGTGGCGGCGGCCATTTTGGATTTTAATTTTTTTATAGTGGGTTCTATTCTACCAATCAAGCCCTTCCATTTGATACCCATATTGAGGTATTTGTGAAAAAAAAATAGAATCCGCCATTTTGTGGCGGCGGCCATCTTGGATTTTATTTTTTCATAGTGGGTTCTATTCTACCAATAAAGCCCTTTAATTTGATACCCATATTGAGGATGTAGTAAAGTAATATGTAATCCGCCATTTTGTATCGGCGGCCATGTTGGATTTACAATCATAAAGAATATGTTATATTGTATTGTCATCAAGACTAAGGAAGTGTACCAAATTTCAGATCGATCGGTCGTCAGGAAGGGGGTCAAATTTCAATTACTAGATTTGACCCAAAAAATAATTCCAAATAAGTAACAAACAGGTCAAGTAAAACCGTTTAAAAATAGTTTTTTACATCCTTGTGAACAATTTCCAATTAGTTATTTAATTAAATGGTTTGTTACAGTTAGACTATTTCATACCCTCAAATGGATAAATAGAAACTTCAAAAATATGAAAAATTGTCATATGCGAAAATAAATAGACACATTTCATAATAATTATTAATATATCTCAATACGACATATTATTAAAGCATCTGTTTTATTTGATTGCATAGATGTTATAAAATGCATTATAATAATATTAAAACATATTTTTAAGAGATAGGCGCCTAAACATGTTAATTTCTTAGGTACGCTCATGAAACGCCTGCAAAATATGCAGTTCGAGGTCATGAGACGCGCTAGGAGACATCAAAGAAGCCGCCTTCGAGATATCCTTCTGGTTAATATATTTATTCTTGTGGTATTATCCCAAAAAGAAAATATTTTTTGTTAAAAGAAATAAGTCAGAATATTTGAGCGTTTCTTCATTTTTATCGAATAAAAGGCTTTTTCACGATCGCTACATTAAGTATTATTACCATATACAGCATTTAATAATAGTCCCTAGCATGGGCGCTTGAAGGGGGTGCTCTTGCACCTCTCTGTCTTTTGAAAATGGATGAAAAGAAGTAAGTTTTGGCAAAAAAGTATTGATTTTAGGTGTTTTTAAACGTTTTGCACCCCATTGATGTTTTCGAAGGAGAGGAAGGACAAACAAAGAGACAACAAAGAGGGTGGAACATCAAAGAAGGACTTTTTTTGCTCTTCAAAATTTACAGTACCTTTTTTTGTCTTCAAATTTTTGTGGCTCTTGCACCCCCCTGAAAATCATCCTGCCGGCGCCCATGGCCCCTAGTAATGGTCGATTTTCTAATAATTCAGCGATTACATTATTAGCATGTTTCTTCAAAAATACAAAAAAAAACAACAAAATAGATTCATTTATGCGGGGCCGCGCCTACGGCGCGGCGGTGCAAGGCACCAGAGCGCAATGTTGCGGGAAAATTCTGAAATAAAGGGCGGAACTTTTTAAAATAAAGGGCATACCGCCCTTAGGAAATAAAGTTTGGAATGGGAAACAGTGTAATTTGAAAGTGAGGACTTTTTTTTGTTCATCAATTTTTTTTAATATTTGACTTCAATTTATATTTGCTTATAGAGGCGGCCAATATTTTTTTGCATCACTGTGCAACTCACCCTAGAAGTATACAGGATGTATCACGGTCGATGGTATCTTAAACGTTTACGGAAAATGGGACATATGATTTTTTGAAAATTTTGCAACATAGATAATACCTTATGCTATAACGATTTAAAATATTTTTAACGATACAGCGCTGCTGCTAATACCAAAAAGTATTTCTATCTTTTATATTTAAAATGGAACACCCTGTATATTTTAGTATTTTTGAATCTGCCATTATTTTCTATTTTTTTTTGCCTGACGGTATTCTATACCTATCTCTTATGGTTTTTGAGGTTATAATTATTTCCACATTTTTTTTGTTTAAAAGATATCTCTATTGACTAATGACTTTAATTTCCTTATCTGCATTCGAAGACACTTTAGGGTGTAGCATCTTAAGGTCCTCTGCATTGGTTTTGTGTGGAGATTTGTTTTGAATTGTACAGGGTCGCTTAAAATTCGTTACTTTACCTCTGAATATGATAATGTTAAAAATCCTTTTTTTAATGGAATACCCTGTATATTATTAAGAAATCTAAAGAACAATCAAAGCCTTGATAAATAATATATCATGGTCCTATACCTAAATGCTATGGTTCCGGAGATAAAGCAAGTTTCTTTAAAAATCAAAATTTATTACCTATATTAAGTATTTATCAACAGTAGCAGTGAAATGTCGTGACACACTAACTGTCAAATAATCCTAATGTTATTTTAAGTCACGACATTTCATGGCTATCTTTGATAAATACTTATTATAAATTTTAATTTTTAAATAAACTTGCTTTTATCTTGGAAACCATAGCATTTAAGTAGATGAACCTAACATATTATTTAAAAAGGGCTTTTGATGATCCTTTAGATTTCTTTAAAAAAAAGTTTTTTTTACATTTTTATATCCAGAGGTAAAATTACGAAGTTTAAGCGACCCCGTAAAATTTCAAAACAAATTTCTCAACACAAAACCAATGCAGAGGACCTTGAGATGCTACACACTAAATTTCAAGTTTCTACGAATGCACATAGGGAAATTAAAGTTATTTAATTAGAGGAATGTTTTAAACAAAAATATGAAAATAATTATTAGCTCGAAAACCGTCAGATGTATGTAAAAGATAATGGGCCATATGAATAAAAAAAAGGAAATGCTTATACTTATAAAATTTGAAGAATGCTTTTGCTTATGAGTATAAGCAAATACTGATATAGAAAAATATAGCAAAAGCATTTGCTTATACTTAAAAGCAAAAGCATTTATTTCAGATTTTATAAGTGTAAGCATTTGCTTCTTTTTATTCATATGGCCCAATGTCGGGCAAAAAGATTCGGAAAGTATTGGCGGATCTAAAAATATACAGCATGTTCCTTTAGAAATACGAAAGATGGTGCTACTTTTTGGTATGGGCGGCAATGCTGCATCGTTAAAAATATTTTAGCAATTTTTTTTTACTCAGAATCCCCCCTCCCCACAAAATAGCTATATATACGTCCGTGGTTGCATTACTTCCAATGCATGAGGCGTAGGGCATAAAGCGTTTGTACGTCTCTTGTGTAACGTGACTTAGAAAACAATTGCCTATGTTGCCAAATTTTTAAAAATCCAATCTTCCGTTTTCCGTAAACGTCTAAGGTATCATCAACAGTGATACATCCTGCATATTTTTTTTCTATACATATTGGCTAAACTTAATCATAATAAAGGATTTCTGTTTAAGAAAAAAAAACATAAATTGGAATTATATAAATAGAAAACAAAAAAGTATTATATTGCTTAATTCTTATGTATTTTTCACTTTTAATTAAATTGCTGTATATTAGATGCTATTGGCCTTAAGAGGACAACTTTGGAAAAAATTGTTGTTTTAAAAGCTAGTTCCTCTATCTGTATTTTTTACGTGGGTCTGATTAATTTTTTTCCCAGGCTAATAGCATCTGGTATATATTTGGTGTGGGTTTCATGTCACACTTTTAAGTGTGTGTAAAATTGAAATTCCTAGCTACGCCAGTGACTAAGCCCCTTTAAGTTTTTATATTTGAGACTTAAACCAAAAATTACTGGATTTCGAGGATGGTCTTTTTTGATTAAACCACAAAATATTGGCGGGAACCCAACAAGGAGTGCTTGAAAAGTAAACAAATACTCTAAGAAAATTAATTTAAATTATAGTAAACGTATTAAGCAAAAGTTTTTCGCTACTTTTTTCATTGGTGCAGACTAGCTTCATCTGTCCTCGCGACCCTGCAATCAGCTGATCGTCATTGGGGGCGACTCATTGACGGTGCGGTCGCCCAGAGCGTCCATTGGCCCCCATCCACGCCGCCTCTCACGGGTGGTCCGCGTTGAGCCGGCCGGCATCGTGTGTGGCAAGGCACGGGTCTGTTATACCCGCGCGCGGCTTAATTTTACTCCATACACTCACGGCCTACTGTTTTCAGTTTAGGGCTATTTATAAATAAAAAATAAAGTAAATAGTTATAAATAATGAAAAATTATAGTTATCCTTTAAATAATTACTTTATTAATGCCCAAAAATGAAGTAAACAGAAGAATAAAGTTGCTTTGTAACATATTATATTAATCGTAACGCTTAAAAAGTTTTTTTGTGTTATATCGTGTGATTTACAGGATATGTTTCTTAACATAAATAACACCTAACGGTGTATCGAATTTATATGAGAGTTTAGATATTTTACTAATGGGAGAATAAAACCTTATTTATTTTTTTTATTTTATATTATGTGTCTGTTTTTTTTTCTGGTTTCATCTGCATAACATTCGTACAGGTAAGTGTTTTAGATGTTTAGTACAGAGATCTAAGAAACCGCCTGAACTACATGTGGTTGGTATAATAGTATAATAATACAAAAAAGTATCCTAAATAAAAGTGAAGAGCAACAAAAAAAAGTCCTGGCCACTTCTTATACATATTTTAATAAATCCAGGCGAATCGCAAGTCGTTACCGTCGACCGTATTTTAATTTGCCGCCCCTTGAAGATGCCACCCGGGGCAGACAGTTTCCTCGCCCCCATCCCCTAGATCCTGGGCTGTATTTAGGTATATCAAGATATACTTTAAATTAAAAAATATCAGTAGTTTTGGGTATATGTAGGCATAGGCGTAATTAGGGGGCTTACACCTTCCGAGACAGCGATTAGCCCCCAAAATTATTGAATTCAGTTGTTTTTTATTGCTTTCGGTTTAGCCGGAAAATACTTTAAACTTTAATATTTTAAATCGGACACCCGGTATATTTAATTTAATTTTTTGGTCGTTAATTATAGTAGTATATTTCGATTTAAAATTTTCTCCATTTTAATGTTACATAATAATCTTACGTTTTTAAGTAATTATGGAGTAAATTCATGAAAATAATTTTTATTTAAAAGGGATTTGCCTTCTTAGGCAAATGACTGCAATATATTTGATAACATATTAGGCCAGTGTTGGATTTACCAGCAGGCTAAGCAGGCTGAAGCCTAGGGCGGCAAGTTTTGGGGAGCGACACATTTGGTTCATAAATGTTTTATTTTGAGTTAGAAAAAAATTAAACCTGATTTATTAGTACATGTTAAGGTAGTTAATATGCTTTTCTACGATGTTAAAAATGTATAAGTTATTGATATGATTTTAAACAGGTAATGTAGCTTATTACCCACGGACATTGCCCACGTTCATTACTCACATCTATTAGCCACGGCCGTCATAAGGTGCTTTAAATATGCATAAATTCGATAGTTCGTATATGCTTTCGACATCCTTGTCTTGTAAATATGACTCTTCCGCCAATATCACTATTTTTTAGTCACATATGAGTAGAAAAATAAACAGGGTGTCCAATAACTCAACCGACAAACTTTAAGGAGTGATACAATAAAAATTAGAAAAAAAACTTCATGTACACATATGTCCTAAATTTTATAATTTTTAAACTACGGGTGTTAAATTTTGTCAAACGCATCCTTTGTACCAGAAGACATATTTTGGCATACAAGAAAAAATACCAGTGTGGATCATGGGGGGTTTAAGGAAACTATTTTTAGAGAAAAATGGTACGCCACTGCATTTTTCTAAAATAACATCTTTTATTAAAAACCCGTTTAATTAAAAACGAATTTGATCTTTTGACTTTTTTTCTTTGAGGCACGTTTTTGCATAAAAGAAATAGAAACCATTTTTTGACCTTGTCAGTTTGTATTCCTAATCTAATATAAAATTCTACAGTAAAAAATAACCTTTGTTAATTATTCTTTAATTAGATAGGAATTTGACCGAGAAATGGTTTCTATTTATTTACGCGAAAACCGTACATCATACAAAAAAGTCAATTGGAGATCAAATTTGTTCTAAACTAAACAGGGATTTAAAAAATATTTTTATTTAAGATAATGCAGTGGCGTATCTTTTTTCTTATTTTTTTGCCCTTAACCCTCTAAGAACGGCACTGGTATTTTTTTTCTTGTATGCCAAAAATGGCTTCTAGTGCAAAGGGTGCGTTTTCGTTTTAAAAATTATTATAAAAAAGCGGGCGGCAGATACGTAAATCCGCCACTGTATTAGGCGTACAGTGTGTTTTGTAGACTACAGTAAAAAGCAAAAGTACGTGTAATTTGATTGGTTCGAAAGTGCTAAAGACGATCATGCACAGCTGTTACATTGGTCATAGTTAGTTTTGCTAGTAAATTTTTTTGTTGATTTGCTTTATTAAGAAATTAAAAAAATATATTTAACTAACCAGAACTAACCATGACCCTCCAATGTGACAGTTTTGCATGACCTTCTGGGTATGCAAATATTTCTATTTCCATTTGCCTAAAAACTTGCCTAGGCAAATGGAATCAAATACTATTTGACTTGGCAAATGGCATTTTCCTAGGCTATTTGCATTTGATAATGAAAATACACCATTTGCCCTGGCAGAAGGCATTTGCCTAGGCAGAAACCATTTGCTTAAACGGAACCATTTGCATACGACATATATTTTTTACGCCATTAAAAAGTAGAGATTTCAACAAAGAAAATCTGACCGACTAAAAAGCCGATATTTTGACCCGTGAATTTTCGATTTAAAATAAGTGTACTTTTTCGATATTTAGTCAATATAAAATGAAAAAATAAATACATATTGTAATTTCAAAAATTACAATATATATTTGTAACATACAAAGGTAAGTTTTCACCAAATTTAGTAAAAATATTTTTTCTTTGTAAAGCTGGTTTTACACTTATCAAACTTCTTGTCAAATCAGTTGGACCAAGTTCACCTTGAAGAAATTTTATGGTGTAAAACAGAGAATTGGATATCAAAGAAATTTTAGGTTACCTAGTCAAATTTGTTTGAAGGATTAGAACTAGTCCTATTTTTCTTCAAATATTTGATGCAGAATTAACAATCTTACGGATTAAAAATTGACAGTTAGCAACTACTTAACCTCAAAATTATCGTGAGTGGCGTAGTATTTTATTGTTTGTTTATTTAAAGATTTTAAGAGAGAGTTTAACTTTTAGTTAGTTATAGTTATTTTATTATGTCATGTTTTTTACTTTTATGAGGAAACCTTGATATTTGCTTCAAAGAAGTTTGTCAAATGACTTCTTGTTTTACACTTCCGTTTTCAAACAAATTGTACCTAATATTTGATCAAATTTATTTGTCAAGAAGTTAAATAAGTGTAAAACCAGCTTAAAAGATAAAAATAAAAATCCAAAACTGGATTATTTAAATTGTAAATACAATAGATCTCTTTATTACCTATAACTATAACTTTGCTATTAAACTTTCTTTTTATAGGACTTGTAGTTTTGCCGGAAATCGAGAACAACCGTTTTTACCCTTGAATTCCCTTCCCTTCCCCTTCCCGAACTCAGATCATCGCCTGTAATTAATTTTTTTATTTAATTATCGGAATATTCTCTACCTTTTAAAATAGGTTTTATCTTACTATAATTTTTTTTCGGTTTTAAATATTATCAACCCTGGTCTAAATGTATAATACAATTTTGTTGTATAAAAATAAAATAGGGAGCCAATATTAAAAAGTATCAAAATGCGATTTTCTATAGCCGGTCTAGCGATGCACCACCCGGTATATTTGATGTGGATTCCACGTCTTAACTTTTAGATTAAAATAATTAATAGTTTAAAAAACTAAAAACACGCTTTTATATGCAACCGAACTAAAAATAGAAAATAATTTTTCATTAAAAAAATATTGTAACTTCATAGTAAAAAGCGTGGGGTGCTTAATATATTAAATGTTATAATTATTATATTTGCCAATATCTATGATGGAAAAGTTATGAAAAAATAGTAAAATGCACCCCACGCTTTTTACTATGAAGTTACAATATTTTTTTTAATGAAAAATTATTTTCTAATTTTTAGTTCGGTTGCATATAAAAGCGTGTTTTTTCAGTTTTTTAAACTATTAATTATTTTTCATTTTTAGTTCGTTATATCAATTAATTTTTTAAAAATAAATGCTCCAGTTTATTCACTAAAAAATTTTTCGCCATTTTGTCAAGAGTAGCAAAGTTTTTCAGATTAACTTTCTGAAAATAAGCTAATATAAAATTTGAGTAAAATCGATTCAGATCGAACTCTTGAAATAGTCGGTGGTTGGTACCACTGGGACGTACAGGTGACAGATGACACTTGGTGGTATCAAGCAGTGGTTATAATAATAATATAATGGAATTTTTTTTTCCTGGCGATCCAAAGCAGGATAACGGGATACTGTTTGCAGATTATTGCATTGTCATGGGTCCTTAATACGTGTGCAAAGTTTCAAAGAAATCGAATAGCTGGAAGTTGGTTAAAATTAGGCTCAAAGATTCCGTTACATTCATAGATAGATGGATAGATAGATGGATAGATAGATGGATAGATAGATGGATAGATGGATAGATAGTTACAACCCAAGTTAATAAAAGCGTGTTAAAAAAAATAAAATTCTATATGCGCGCTTTCCTCAGTTAACGTTGTTATATTAGAGGTACGATTCCGAACCCGGCGGCAGACTGCAAACCGCCGACGGCATAACGCTATACTTATTTTGAGAGTAAGTAGTAGTAGTGTTGCTGATAATGTGATTGGCTCTTCCGCTGCCGCCGGCATACCTTCAAGGTAGGATTCCGAGCAAAGCGCGGCGGCAGACGTTATACATATTTCGCCTTCGAAAGTAAAGCTTAGTTAAGTTAAAAAGGGCACAGAAGTAGAAGAGCTATGTGCGTACGAGCATCAGAAGGGTAGTTTTTACTATGTATTTTCATATAGGAGAAATTTAAGGTTCGATCTGCATTTTTATCACCATCTCAACCCCTAACGCAAAATTAGAATTTTTAATGCCCTAAGTCACCACGTGCTAGATAGGGGTAACTACGATGACGTCATCACCTACTCTTAAAATTGAAACGACCTATAAATTAAAAAAGTCTCGCCGACGCTGGGAGTCGAACCCATGACACCTGGACACCTGCGTGAGAATCCAACGCCATATACCACTAGGCTATTGGAAGATATGAAAATTTAATGGCAAACGGGGTATAATTGGGACCATACGTCACCACCTATAAATTAAAAAAGTCTCGCCGACGCTGGGAGTCGAACCCATGACACCAGGCCACCTGCGTGAGAATCCAACGCCATATACCACTAGGCTATTGGAAGATATGAAAATTTAATGGCAAACGGGGTATAATTGGGACCATACGTCATCACCTATAAATTAAAAAAGTCTCGCCGACGCTGGGAGTCGAACCCATGACACCAGGCCACCTGCGTGAGAATCCAACGCCATATACCACTAGGCTATTGGAAGATATGAAAATTAAATGGCAAACGGGGATCTAATGAATCTTTATATAGTTTTTAACGTATATTTCGGTTTCTACTAGATCGATTTTAGTTGTTCTTTTTGCTAATAATTTAATTTTTATAAATCTACAAATATTAATACTAAAATGTTTAATAATAATTATGTTATTTGAGTGTAAATAGGGCCTTAACAGTTTTTAACGTATATCTTGGCTTCTAGTGGTTTGATTTTAGTCATTCTTTTTTAAACAATTATTTTTAATAAATATAACACTAATTTTTTAAATAAATATGTTATTTGAGAGTAAATAGGGCCTTAACAGTTTTTAACGTATATTTCGGTTTCTATTAGACCGATTTTAGTTGTTCTTTTTGCTAATAATTTAATTTTTATAAATCTACAAATATTAATACTAAAATTTTTAATAATTATGTTATTTGAGTGTAAATAGGGCCTTAACAGTTTTTAACGTATATCTTGGCTTCTAGTGGTTTGATTTTAGTCATTCTTTTTTAAACAATTATTTTTAATAAATATAACACTAATTTTTTAAATAAATATGTTATTTGAGAGTAAATAGGGCCTTAACAGTTTTTAACGTATATTTCGGTTTCTATTAGACCGATTTTAGTTGTTCTTTTTGCTAATAATTTAATTTTTATAAATCTACAAATATTAATACTAAAATTTTTAATAATTATGTTATTTGAGTGTAAATAGGGCCTTAACAGTTTTTAACGTATATCTTGGCTTCTAGTGGTTTGATTTTATTCATTCTTTTTTAAACAATTATTTTTAATAAATATAACACTAATTTTTTAAATAAATATGTTATTTGAGAGTAAATAGGGCCTTAACAGTTTTTAACGTATATTTCGGTTTCTATTAGACCGATTTTAGTTGTTCTTTTGCTAATAATTTAATTTTTATAAATCTACAAATATTAATACTAAAATTTTTAATAATTATGTTATTTGAGTGTAAATAGGGCCTTAACAGTTTTTAACGTATATCTTGGCTTCTAGTGGTTTGATTTTATTCATTCTTTTTTAAACAATTATTTTTAATAAATATAACACTAATTTTTTAAATAAATATGTTATTTGAGAGTAAATAGGGCCTTAACAGTTTTTAACGTATATTTCGGTTTCTAGTAGACCGATTTTAGTTGTTCTTTTTGCTAATAATTTAATTTTTATTAATCTACAAATATTAATACTAAAATTTTTAATAATTATGTTATTTGAGTGTAAATAGGGCCTTAACAGTTTTTAACGTATATCTTGGCTTCTAGTGGTTTGATTTTAGTCATTCTTTTTAAACAATTATTTTAAATAAATATATTAACACTAATTTTTTAAATAAATATGTTATTTGAGAGTAAATAGGGCCTTAACAGTTTTTAACGTATATTAGAAATACAGGGCTGTTTTTGGAAATACAGGGCTGTTTTTAGAAATACAGGGCTGTTTTTAGAAATACAGGGCTGTTTTTGAAAATACAGGGCTGTTTTTTAAATACAGGGCTGTTTTTGAAAATACAGGGCTGTTTTTAGAAATACAGGGCTGTTTTTGGAAATACAGGGCTGTTTTTTGGAAATACAGGGCTGTTTTTGGAAATACAGGGCTGTTTTTGAAAATACAGGGCTGTTTTTTAACGCACGCGTAAGACCGTCAATAGAAGTGTAAACATGGCGGATTATGAAGATATGCGCCGAGCGCCACGTACAGAGGTTGCGCTCCACGCCTTATGACATAACCTTAAACTTATATAGTTCCTACGCATGCGCGAAAAAATGACGTCAACATAACCTAGAAATTCGGACACTATTATGATTGAAACATTACCTAAAATTTAATCGGATAAGCCCTCGCCCCACGTCTAACAATTAGGGCTCCGGGTCCTGCGCCCCCCTGCCTAAGCCCTGGGGCCCCACTCGTATACGGTGCCGTATTTTTAAAAAACGGCAAATAACAGTGTTCTTATTTAAAAAGCAGTAATTTTGCTGTCTTTTAAATAATTATACTGTAATAAACTGTTTATTAATGAAATAACAGCGAAATAATTTAAAAGACGGCAAATAACAGCGATTTTATTTAAAAAGCAGTAATTTTGCTGTCTTTTAAATAATTATACTGTAATAAACCGTTTATTAATGAAACAACAGCGAAATAATTTAAAAGACGGCAAATAACAGTGATTTTATTTAAAAAGCAGTAATTTTGCTGTCTTTTAAATAATTATACTGTAATAAACCGTTTATTAATGAAACAACAGCGAAATAATTTAAAAGACGGCAAATAACAGTGATTTTATTTAAAAAGCAGTAATTTTGCTGTCTTTTAAATAATTATACTGTAATAAACTGTTTATTAATGAAACAACAGCGAAATAATTTAAAAGACGGCAAATAACAGTGTTCTTATTTAAAAAGCAGTAATTTTGCTGTCTTTTAAATAATTATACTGTAATAAACTGTTTATTAATGAAACAACAGCGAAATAATTTAAAAGACGGCAAATAACAGTGTTCTTATTTAAAAAGCAGTAATTTTGCTGTCTTTTAAATAATTATACTGTAATAAACTGTTTATTAATGAAACAACAGCGAAATAATTTAAAAGACGGCAATGGGGCCCCAGGGCTTAGGCAGGGGGCGCAGGACCCGGAGCCCTAATTGTTAGACGTGGGGCGAGGGCTTATCCGATTAAATTTTAGGTAATGTTTCAATCATAATAGTGTCCGAATTTCTAGGTTATGTTGACGTCATTTTTTCGCGCATGCGTAGGAACTATATAAGTTTAAGGTTATGTCATAAGGCGTGGAGCGCAACCTCTGTACGTGGCGCTCGGCGCATATCTTCATAATCCGCCATGTTTACACTCCTATTGACGGTCTTACGCGTGCATTAAAAAACAGCCCTGTATTTTCAAAAACAGCCCTGTATTTCCAAAAACAGCCCTGTATTTCTAAAAACAGCCCTGTATTTTCAAAAACAGCCCTGTATTTCTAAAAACAGCCCTGTATTTTTAAAAACAGCCCTGTATTTAAAAAAACAGCCCTGTATTTTCAAAAACAGCCCTGTATTTCTAAAAACAGCCCTGTATTTCTAAAAACAGCCCTGTATTTCCAAAAACAGCCCTGTATTTCTAATATACGTTAAAAACTGTTAAGGCCCTATTTACTCTCAAATAACATATTTATTTAAAAAATTAGTGTTAATATATTTATTTAAAATAATTGTTTAAAAAAGAATGACTAAAATCAAACCACTAGAAGCCAAGATATACGTTAAAAACTGTTAAGGCCCTATTTACACTTAAATAACATAATTATTAAAAATTTTAGTATTAATATTTGTAGATTAATAAAAATTAAATTATTAGCAAAAAGAACAACTAAAATCGGTCTACTAGAAACCGAAATATACGTTAAAAACTGTTAAGGCCCTATTTACTCTCAAATAACATATTTATTTAAAAAATTAGTGTTATATTTATTAAAAATAATTGTTTAAAAAAGAATGAATAAAATCAAACCACTAGAAGCCAAGATATACGTTAAAAACTGTTAAGGCCCTATTTACACTCAAATAACATAATTATTAAAAATTTTAGTATTAATATTTGTAGATTTATAAAAATTAAATTATTAGCAAAAAGAACAACTAAAATCGGTCTAATAGAAACCGAAATATACGTTAAAAACTGTTAAGGCCCTATTTACTCTCAAATAACATATTTATTTAAAAAATTAGTGTTATATTTATTAAAAATAATTGTTTAAAAAAGAATGAATAAAATCAAACCACTAGAAGCCAAGATATACGTTAAAAACTGTTAAGGCCCTATTTACACTCAAATAACATAATTATTAAAAATTTTAGTATTAATATTTGTAGATTTATAAAAATTAAATTATTAGCAAAAAGAACAACTAAAATCGGTCTAATAGAAACCGAAATATACGTTAAAAACTGTTAAGGCCCTATTTACTCTCAAATAACATATTTATTTAAAAAATTAGTGTTATATTTATTAAAAATAATTGTTTAAAAAAGAATGACTAAAATCAAACCACTAGAAGCCAAGATATACGTTAAAAACTGTTAAGGCCCTATTTACACTCAAATAACATAATTATTAAAAATTTTAGTATTAATATTTGTAGATTTATAAAAATTAAATTATTAGCAAAAAGAACAACTAAAATCGGTCTAATAGAAACCGAAATATACGTTAAAAACTGTTAAGGCCCTATTTACTCTCAAATAACATATTTATTTAAAAAATTAGTGTTATATTTATTAAAAATAATTGTTTAAAAAGAATGACTAAAATCAAACCACTAGAAGCCAAGATATACGTTAAAAACTGTTAAGGCCCTATTTACACTCAAATAACATAATTATTATTAAACATTTTAGTATTAATATTTGTAGATTTATAAAAATTAAATTATTAGCAAAAGAACAACTAAAATCGATCTAGTAGAAACCGAAATATACGTTAAAAACTATATAAAGATTCATTAGATCCCCGTTTGCCATTTAATTTTCATATCTTCCAATAGCCTAGTGGTATATGGCGTTGGATTCTCACGCAGGTGGCCTGGTGTCATGGGTTCGACTCCCAGCGTCGGCGAGACTTTTTTAATTTATAGGTGATGACGTATGGTCCCAATTATACCCCGTTTGCCATTAAATTTTCATATCTTCCAATAGCCTAGTGGTATATGGCGTTGGATTCTCACGCAGGTGGCCTGGTGTCATGGGTTCGACTCCCAGCGTCGGCGAGACTTTTTTAATTTATAGGTGATGACGTATGGTCCCAATTATACCCCGTTTGCCATTAAATTTTCATATCTTCCAATAGCCTAGTGGTATATGGCGTTGGATTCTCACGCAGGTGTCCAGGTGTCATGGGTTCGACTCCCAGCGTCGGCGAGACTTTTTTAATTTATAGGTCGTTTCAATTTTAAGAGTAGGTGATGACGTCATCGATGAGTTACCCCTATCTAGCACGTGGTGACTTAGGGCATTAAAAATTCTAATTTTGCGTTAGGGGTTGAGATGGTGATAAAAATGCAGATCGAACCTTAAATTTCTCCTATATGAAAATACATAGTAAAAACTACCCTTCTGATGCTCGTACGCACATAGCTCTTCTACTCACAGAGCTC